>SNQJ01S0018323.1:63351-108703 GCA_010110895.2 Picea sitchensis | reverse complement strand
GAAATATGGTATAACTACACATATTATATAAATATATTATCAAGGAAAAAATAAGCTAAATGCAATTTGGACATTTGAAAAAAAAATTACAAGTTAAATTAGTACATCCATAAAAAATAACATACTAACCTTGCAAGTTCAAAATCTGAGCTATGTAGATCGAGAATTGGATTTGTCCAGCCGGTGGGTGACGGAAAAAATAAATAGCTCAAACAAAAGCCAAGAACAGTGTTTCAACTATAACAATTGTGTTGTAAAGTCTCTTAAAGTCACGTATATATAGATAAAATAGTCAACTAGTCGTTAACATCGACAAATGAGATAGACAAAATTTTCGTCGTTACTGCCATGAAAGTTTGTCGCTATAGGGACGAAAATCCTGACTAGGTTAAATTAATATTTTCGTTGATATTGAGATGAATGGTCGTGGCAATAGAAACGAAAATCCCACCTTGTTTAAAAAAAATATGAAACTAGTGGAAGCGTGGAAAATTTTCATGGAATAATCCACCCATATGTAGTAGTGGTTGGGGCTATGGATGCTTGCTGGAAGCGGAGCAACACCATAGCAAGTGAAGAAGGGTAACTAAAGGCTTAGTGCCAATGAATTCTTTAATAGACTCTTGTCAAAGAGGGCGTGAGTCAGGGTTACAGGAAACGAAGGTGGAATAAAGTTTGAAAACCCCACAGGCAGGCCCAAATGCACCAACCAGGGAATTTCAAATGCAAGGATAAAAGAGGCTTTGATAAAAAACCAGTTGAGTTCTTAACCATATTTTTCATTAGCAGAGCCCGATGAAGGAACATAGATTCTTCTTTCGCCCATTAAGTCACCATTTGTTGAGCTCTCAACACACCCTAAAAATCCTATGTCATTTTTTTTCACTTTTTGGGTACCACTTGATCTTTGCATTGTCTGATTCGAATTCATTTTGAGAAATGTTTGGATTTTCTTATTATCTTGACTCTCATTATATTTCCAGGTATGTTTGAACTTATGAAACCCCGTGACTTAAAAATACTTAATTCCTGAATAAAGAATCAAAAGACAAAACACTTCACCCGACACACTTAGATTTGGCATCAGAAGGAAAAGAGCCACTCGAGAAACCTCGGTCATCGAGCGTCGATCTGCATCGACATTGGCAAAAGGAATTTTTTGTTTGCACCAAATTTTTTCATAAGGATATCTCTGATATCCAATTCCTCTTCGATATCGGTAAAAGGCGAGGGGAATAGATGTTAACAAAGAAAGAAAACATATCGCAAATAGTCGATACCTGAAGCACTTATCGGAATTAGGGAAGACAATAAAGGATTGCAACTAACATTTTGACCATTCTAAAGAGTTCTCTCGATCATCGATCCCTAGTGTGCTTCAACATTGGGACTTTTTCAAGGAAGCTAATCCATAGAAAAACACATGATAGGTTTATCACCGATCGTCGACCCTGTATACCTTTTCGGCATCGGCAAGCCAAGGTTTGTTTTAGAATGCAAAAATTAAGGAAAGTCCTGAATCCATTTAATACATGTGAATTAGGTCACCGATCTTCAATGCCACGTGTCTTTGCCAGATTGGAGAACCGTACAGTCTAGTTTTACGTTGAGTCATTATTGGCTCCATACGTCCAAGTCGCACCTCCGAGTCAACTTTTCCATGACAGCATTGTACGATGAGATTGATCAACGTCAGAGATTTTGTGAGGTACCTTGACGAAAACGTTCATATCACATCCCCGATCCTCGATCCACCCACTGAGAAAGCGACATGATGGGATGTTTTAGCGTTAGATACGATTAGATTTTGAGCATTTAAGGGGATAATTAATACCAAATCCCACATTAGTTTCTACCTCGTGTGCCAATCAAAATGGTCATTTAAAATCACTGATATACCACATCACCCCCACACCTCCGTTGTCAACCCACGATGAATTTAACTTGCAGAGATTCAGTGACAGATTTTTTTAAATTTCACTCATCACCCGAATTGAATGGATGATGCGACACAGTAAGTTCTTCCCTGATTTAAATTCACTTGATCCATTGTAAACAAAATCATTATGCATGCAAGGGAATTCATAGCATCCAGAGAAGCAAGACGAGTAATTCGAAGGCTGTAGAGATCCCGTGAGTATCAAAATAACCAGATTTTAGCAAGCTTCACAGGTACGTATCCAAGTCTGTAAATTTTACATGGCTACAAATTATATGCTTCTTATCTGATTTTTGTTCTTTACACAGTCTCTGAAGGTTTATTTTGATTGCAGAAATGATGCCTCCAAGAAATCCAACCACTAGACGATCTCAGAGGGTTCTAAAGATGAAAGAACCACTAGACTAAAATAAATTCATGAAAGAGTGAAATAAATTCATGCGATGACCCATAATGAAATAAATGAAAACGTGGGTTTTGCTCGCAACCATATGCATGTACGATCATTGAATTTTTAGGAATACCTCATCATCGAGTGACCTAGATGTAGGAGAACTCGACGACAAGGTATTCCCAAACATCCAACGATCATACATGCATATGGTTGTGAGAAAAACCCACGTTTTTCCCTGTATTGAAGTTCTAAAGTGGCTCATTGACCACATAGACATAGAGAAATGATTAATCAATGATGAAAATGGTAGGTGTGTCGGGGTGTTCATTCCGGTAGAGGTCCAGAAATACTACAAACTTTGAGACCACGAGGAGCGGATGAATACAGATTTCGTCATGAAGTTCTACGAGCGCCATGACACCAGTCAGGTGATGGATTCATGGTGGAGGGAATACAAGAAATACACCAACCGGAGCACTGGATGGTACCAAACGACCAACTTAAGGGAGCCATACATCTTCTTGATGGATCTCATCTATCGATTATATGGAGAGAAGGATTGCTCCATATTTTTAGAGACATGGATGCCCTTAGCTTAAACAGTGGCAATCTCCGGGAGTGGTTTCAAACGGTTTTGAAATAATTTCTAAGCAACTGAGCATATGTATACAACAAGCTCAGACATCAAAGGAAGGAGAGAGACTAGCCTTCTACATGGCTTCATATCTTCTTGACGTCATGTGCGCCAGAAACATATTCATCAGCATGAATCTGAGCTGGCATGTCGTAGAGCTCCTGGTCTACGTATATTTCAGCATCCTATGGGAGAATAGGTATAATAAGTCTTATTCCCTCATCTATGATGAATTCATCGCATGAATTTATTTCATTCTTTTTAATAAATAATGATCGAGACTATCGGTTGTGGCTAAGAAAATGATATCAAAGGTAGGCCACTTATACTTGGACGAGCACGACACCTACATTAGGGTGTTTGGGACCATCGGAGCACCACATATCCTACCAGCACATGTGCTTAACTGGATTGTAGTGGGAAAGATATGCTACCAGACCATCCTACAAGGCTATAATGCCACCCTGGTCAAGGACAAGAAGTGAGCATTCATACCTTATGGTTTCCATGTAGGTTTCTACTTTGTGAAGGGCATCGCTCAAGCCAAACAATAAGGGATGATCCATCTAGAGTTCAGATTCTAGACAGGTCAATTCCATAAGCATGATACAAAGGGTCTAGTCTTGAAACATTCTTCGCAAGTATCATCCTGTTGGCCGTACACCCATGACAAATTTGAAGATGAAATCTTCACAGGAAATGCCCAAGACAGGGATGATCTAGTGGTAAGGATGGCCAACCCCAAAATGACCAAGTTCATAGCAATGATCCTGGATGAACATGCGACAACCATATAGCAATCGGCTCAAGAGGCCCTCAGAGCCAGGGAAGAATGATAGCGACAGAAGCAACAAAGGTTCCCCTAGTGGCCCCGGTGTAGGATAGAGGATTTCCTATGACACAGGATGCACGGGCAAGGGTATTTCTCATGATATAATAGGCACAATGAGTAATTGATCAGCTACAATATGACTTGGACCTCATAGGAATGACAGGGTCCCCTGACGACAACCTAGATGAAAGTCGCGTAGGTCCAAGCGGCCCTGAGATGATAGAAATTGATGAAATCGTCGGGTCAGATAACCCTGAAGTTACAAAACCATAGGCCAAATCGTCGAGGGATGTTTCATCCCACCCGAAGATGGTAAGAACATCAGGGATAGAAATCGCACCAAACCCCCTCTACGAATTGATAAACATCTATGATGATGAAGAAAGTATGAAAGTGTCCCTAGTGACTCATGTACCAATCATGGAGGAAAAGGAGCCAGAGAAGGCATCTTCTCCAGCTCCCAACGCTCAAATTCTAGGCCTTCCATAGAATGAACAAGAGGTCAAAAGTGTCTTAGATACTGAGCTTCCCGATGCACCAGGGACCCAAGTGGATAGTCTGAAGGATGAGCCAGGGGTGGACGAACAAAAGGAAGAAGCTCCACAGCAAGAAGTCGGCATCTCAATGGTCGATTATCAAGTAAGTATTGAGCCTACCCCTAATGCTTCAATTTCAATTGGTACTCAATATCCCGATGAGAAACAAACAGAGGTCAGACCTTCGAAACACATGGAGGATGTTCAAGAACCTAGCCTTGAACAAATATACACCATCAGGATCCTGGGAAATATGCTCACTTGGGGAGATCAGCAAATCCCCCAACTCGTGGATGAAGCCACTGAAATACATGCTATCGCTTATGACCGGAAAAGGAAATCTATCATGTAGAGAACCACCAAGAAGAGGAGGATCACTCTAGATTGCTCCATCCTCATCCCCATAGAGGAAAAACTAATCAACACAGAGCATGCCAAGACATCCAAACTTATTGGTGCAGGGATGGAAATCACATATGCCACCCTGAACAGAGAGAAAAGGGATGAAGAGGAGCTGTCTATTTCTTTAAAGGAATTGGAACATTTGTGCCACTTGGATAAATATTACCAAGACACCACACAGGCCACGGTGTTCCTGAGAAGCAAATTCGAGGAGGCCTACAACAAATTTACAGATGAACAACACCTATTCACTGCAAGGATATTTGAGCTTCAAGAAGACACCCTCATGGAACTGGATACATGCAAGGAGATGGAGAGGTGGTACAAGAAAGAACATCAAGCCATTGAAAGGATCGACTATATCAGTGCAGTGCAAAAAGGATGAGACACCGAAGAACACGGCATTCGAGTGCTAAGTGAAAGAAGCATCTACTGCATAAGGAAATCGGTTGAATATTGGGTAAACATGGCTTAGGAACCTCATCAAGAATTCAAAGAGAAATGGGTTGAGTGCAAGAAAAGTTGGACCAAGATCAACCGGGCAATGAGAGACATTAGCCTCCCCGACTTTGGCACACCCGACAACTTTGTCGACTTGCACGACATAGTCAAATCACATGTCAAACAAGACTCATAATGGGCTGCAAAAATAGTGAAGGTGGCAGACATGACTCTAGGATAGGTGTGACAGTTCATGGAGCACCCAATCAAATCTCAAGCCATGTTGCAGTAGTTAAGTACCAGAATAGTCAAGTATCAGGCACACGCAGTAGAGATAAGAGAGATTCTTTCAGCCCCAATGGAATAACATAGATTCTTGTATGCTAACACATGTGAGGATCTCTTTGTCAAATGGTCAGAGTATGAGAAGAGTCATCCACTCAAGTGAGATCATGTGATGAATCTTAGAAAGACTAATATAAGAAAGCACCATGTGGTGAGTTTTGGTTTACTTAGCTACACTTTAATAGTTATTTTTAGTTAATAGCATGTTATAAATAAGAGGAGAGACCTATTAGTAATGGGTTGATGGTTGTTGCAAAGACCCTCATTTTTGGATTTTGTAAATAACTATTTCGGACCTGCCTTAATTGAGAAGTCATGTTTAGGACCAGAGACAAGTTTTTGTTTTTTTCATCAAAAGTGTGTATGAATGGATGTGGAGAAGAATTATTTTTTATTTCATCTCACTAATGGATGTTGTAATGAGTAAGAGCTTCTAAATCTGTTGATAAGTTATCTGATTCAATATTTTACAGTTCGTGTCTTTAATAATGGAAATTAAATCGTTTTGTTATTATGTGATTGATGATTAGAGTTAAGAGAATTATTTTTCTTGCCATCGTTTATCACATGCATGTTTTCTTTCTGATAAATTGTATCTCAGTCAATAATTGGAATACCAGTAGGTTAATGTATTAGTACTAGGCATGTGGTAAATAATCATTGTCTACATGCTAGAGTAAAAAGGTTATCCCAAGATCAACCTTCTCCAGTAGTTAAGTTTTCCCACTTTGTTACCTAGTTGGTTTCTACTGGCTTTTATCTTGTATCGATTCCACCTATAAGAGAAAATACAAAAAGAGAACATTCAAACTGAAGGATAATCCTTCACAATAAAATGTAAATCCCATTGATTAATTGGTCGGATCACAAGATCTAGAGAACCATTCCACCATTAAACGTTGTAGAGTCTAATTGGGCCTCGGTGGCGGGTTTGGTTCCTGCTGTTGAGTTAAAGGGATTTACAACCCCTCAATAGAATTGGTGCTAGAAGGAGGGCATGAAGAATGGATGGATGACATTATATTTGACATAATATTTCAGATAGCTTGTATATTCAAAACAAACCACATGCATGGCTAGTCATTCCCAAGACAACCCAGACACAATGAGTACTCATGAAACGAGTAACTCACCCCAACACGAGGAAGAACATATGTTCCCTCATATACCTTATTCTCTTTGGCATGAGGTATTGAACCAATTCATAAGAATCACAAGAGCTTACGCCTGAGAGATCGATGCACTTCCCTTAGATCCATTAATTCCTCATAGAAAACAAGTAAGCAGACTGGTGGTCAACACCCCCGACCAAGTTTTTCTGCACACAGTAGAAGACCTGATATATTTCTCCCTCACTGAAATCAAACATCCTCTCAATCTAATTCCCAAAAAACCAGCCAGTAACTTCTCCGAGCCCAATGATTTTTCGGAAGAAGAAGGGTTTAACTCAGAGCACTTAGTTTTGGGATCTGAAGACATGGAAGATAACAATGACCATGATGAAGAAAGGGGAAACCCACCTCATAGAAATCAAACTTGGTTGTCCAGATATTCTTTGGCCATCCCTAGACGAGTACATAACCTTCCTCGACATCTAGAGAAGTTACTCCCTAAATTTGACCATGAAACCTCGGGATTTTCTAAAGACCATATCAAAAAGTTCATACTGGCTATCAAACTGATGAATGTTCAACATGAAGATGTAATATGCATGATTTTCCCCTACACTTTTGAGAATTTGGCCTCCACGTGGTATTTTAACTTACCTATAGGATCCATAACTAGTTGGACAAAGTTTGAAAAGGAATTTCTAGACAAATTTGCAGAAGAAACCACTATAGGAGCTTTGATGGTTGAGTTGTTCACTGCCACCATGAATTCAATAGAGAAGGTTCAATATTTCAATCAAAGATTCACCACTATCTTAAACAATTTCCAACACGAAGCTAAACCTACTCAGGAGTTGCAAATTGAAGTATACGCTAATGCTCTCCCATCTTCTATTTCCATGTTTGTGAAAAGGGCTGCCAAACCAACCTTAGCTGAGAATTTTGAAGAAGCCAAAACGATAGAGTTCCAAATGAAAGGATGCAAATAAGGTCAGGTCTCATTAGTTAAGAAAGAGTTCCAACCTCTTCCTAGGAGAGGACTCCTGCTGACTAGACCCCCTGGGAAACAAATAAAGCAAGGTCCTGAAAACGAAAGTGGGTACATAGAATACCTACAACACATGGTCAAGAAGTTGTCAAACAAAATCATAGACATGAAGAGAAGTGCAGGGGAGGGAAACCAAGTCCAAAGGCCCTATAAACCTTTCTTTAAAAGAAATCCTCCTTTCAAAGCAATTGAACCTTCGCCATCCAACTTAAACATCGATATGGGAAATGTAGCATTTGAATCTTTCTGTACCTTTCATCAAGAAAATCACTCTGAAAGAGACTGCCCACAATGGGTTCATTCCATGAATTTGATGGCCAACTGGTTTCTAGACGAAGTTTCCCTAACCGACCAATCAAGCGGCTCAACTATGAATATTTTCGATCAAGAAGAATTTGATCCACCAGAAGAAACAACCATGTTAATATGGGACCCTGATCTACCTATGCCTTCCAATGACATGTTTAAGGTTCAAGAACCACCCGCAAAAGTATTTCCTATGAAAACATGAAGTAGGGGTCAACCTGTCTCAAACAACCTTACTACGACCCAAACTTCGGGAGGAAAATCATCTCTCGATCAACCGAAAGCACATTTTTCTCCTTGAAGAAACCCTATAAACATACATACACGAGAATCACCCAAGATAGACTACAACATAGTAGACCATTTGAAGAAGTTGAAGGCAAATATATCGATCATGGACATGTGTAGAATCCCTCAGTAAAAGGACAAGCACTGACCAAGGAAATATAACTCCCACAGATCTAAGAAATAAACCAACTGTGAATGCCTGCTCTGAGGATAGGAAGGGAAAACTTTTTTTCCCACCGTTCCTTTTGACGTTTGAAGTCTTGAACAAAAACCTCCATAATTGTTTGGTTGACTCAGGAGCATCCTCCAATGTTATGCCATTGTCTATTTGAAAAAAATTAAACGCAGTCCCTTTCAAAATCGATAAACATGTTATACAATTAGACAGAACTCGAGTGAAGGTTATGGGAGAGCTCAAAGATGTAATGATCATAATAGCGACACACCCTAAATTTGTGCAAGTAATTAACATCATTGTAGTAGATATCCCAGAAGCTTATGGATTGTTATTAAGTCGAGATTGGTCTGAGAAGTTAAACAAATACATTAGTATAGACTGGGCTCACCTTTGGATTCCATTAAAGGGACACATGAATATGATCAGGATCGATAGGGAAATATATCTAAAACATATTGTCACTAAATTAGAAACCCTAAATGAACCCTCATCGATAGATTTCCCCATTCTAGGAAATTACTCCTGTGACTCCAATTTTGGAAATTTCTCCCCCCTCTCATCTGATGTCCCTCTTACTCAAAACTTTGAAATGAGTTTTCAAGAGAAACTACCAATGACAGCAGAGGAAACCCTCTTCTATCAAGAACTTGCGTTGGAAATCACAGAACAAATAGGAAGGGAAGAGGAAAGTGAAAAGAAAGAGGAAGCTAATAGGTTTTGCCCACAAATTTGGACCTTATATTTTGATAGCTTTAAATCACAAGAAAGGTCAGGAGCAGGGTGCATCCTCATTGATCCAAAAGTTAAATGAAATTTCTTGTCTTGTAGACTAGAATTCGAATTCACAAATAACGTTGTCGAGTATGAAGCTATAGTACAAGGTCTAAATAAATCCATGCACTTAAATGTTAAAGAATTTAAGGTTTTCGGAGATTCTAAAATCATCGTTAGACAAGTAAGGAACACTATACATTGCAACTCACCACACCTGAGGAGTTATCAACAATAAGTGCACAGGTTAATAGAGAAGTTTGAAGCCTTCAACATTACAACGATCCCCAAAGTAAATAACATTATTGTTGATTCTCTGGCCACCGTTGCCTCAAGGCTATCACCTCTAGAAGATTATGAAACCTCCCAGTTCAGTATGGAATTACTCTACAAACCATCAGTGCCCAACAATATTTCTAATTAGAAGGTCTTTGAAGGAGATCAACAAATCATAATTTTTTTAACTAACCAAGATAATTTCAAATACTTGGCTATTGACGATGAAGTATTCAAGGAACACTCGACGAGAACCGATCCTAAGACAGATCAACCGGCTGACAAATCGAGGTCTCACACTATACTAAAGGGAATAGCCAATTTAGAAAACCTTTTTGTCCTAAGGGAGAGATTTAAAGGGTCTAAAAATGCAAAGACGGATACTTCTTGTCCCATGCACGAAACTATAAATTTAGGAACCCCAAAAAAACCCAAGAATAGAAATCTCGACAAGACAATATCTAAAGAGGAAAGGAAGGCATATCTCAAACTTTTCAGACAATATCAAGATGTCTTTGCATGGTCCTACCAAGATCTGAAAACTTATGATACTCGTATCATTCAACATACTATCCCTTTAAATCCTAAAGTAAAACCCTTCCAATAGAAGCTCCAGAAGTACCACCCATCCCTGGAGCCTCTCATGTGTCAGAATTTAAAGAAACTATTAGATGCCAAAATTATCTTCCAGATTAGACACTCTGCATGGGTAGACAATTTGGTCCCTGTAAGGAAAAAGTCCAGGGAGATCCGACTATGCATAGATTTCAGAATCCTCAACAGAGCTTTAGAAAAGGACAACTACCCAGTCCCATTGCAGACCATGTCTAGCTTTGAGATTTTCTCCTTGCTCGACAGTTTCTCAGGTTCAGGTTCTAGTTTCAAAAAAAGACCTCTTGAAAACTACCTTCTAAACCAAGTGGGGAACCTTCACTTATAAACACATGCCCTTTGGGTTAATAAATGTGGGGGTGACCTTCCAAAGTGCCATGGACGTAGAATTTATGGGATTAATCAACAAGTGTGTAGTAGTCTATCTAGACAACGTGACTATGTATTCAAAGAACATAGAGGATCACATCAAACATTTAACCCAGATTTTCGAAAGATGTAGGAAATACGGTATATCTTTAAACCCTAAGAAAACTATTTTTGGTGTCGAGGAAGGTAAGATGTTAGGCCACATTATATCCCAAGCATGGATTCGAATAGACCCGGAAAGGATTAAGGCTATATCTCAGCTCCCATTACCTCACAACAAGAAGGCTATGCAATCATTCTTTGGGAAAATCAATTTTGTGAGTAAATTCAACCCTGATTTCATTGAAACTATCAAACCCTTACAAAAAATGATTCATAAAGATGATGAATTTAAGTGGGATGATGAACGAAAGAGGGCTTTTAGCAATATTAAGACTGCAATATCTCGGGTTCCAGTGTTATGAAGCCCCAATTTCAACAAATATTTCTTTCTCTACACTTTTTCCTCTGACCAACTGCTGGCTACAGTATTGACTCAGAAGGATGATGATAGCAACAAGGCCCTGATATCATTCATGAGCACTAATCTCCAAGGGGTCGAACTAAATTACCCTGCTATATATAAGAAGGATTATGATGTGTACAAGGAAGTGAAACACTTCAAATCGTACATCCTTAAGAACCATACCAAAGTCATTGTGCCTCACCCTGTAGTCTAACACCTATTCACTCAACAAGAGATGGGGGAAAGAAGAGGAAACTAGATGGGATTAGTCCAATAATTTGATATATATATAAAACCTGCTAAACTAGTTAAGCGACAAGGGTTATGCAAACTTGTAGTTGAAGCCCAGGACCAAGTAAATGACAAACTCGTATGGGAAAATGAATTGGCATTATGGTGTGGAGAAGATTCATATGTCTCCCTAGGGAAAGAGTCTTGGTACGATAAATTGACTTATCTCTTGCATCATAGGACTTGCCCAGAAAACCTAAACCCTAGAGAAAGGAGACCTCTCAGGTTAAAATCTGCACAATATCACCTCATAAATTTGGTGCTCTTCCGTGTTAATTATGATGGGGTACTTTTAATATGTCTCGAACGTAAAGATGCAGACAAAGTTTTGAAAGAGCTCCATGATGGTCTTGTCGGTGGGCATTTCACAGGAAACACCATCGCTCATAAAATACTGAGAGCTGGCTATTATTGGCCTACTATGTTCAGAGACGCTCACACATATGCTAGAAACTATAAGACTTGTCAAATAAGTGTGGGGAGGGAGAAGAGATAAGTTGTCCCACTCCAACCGGTTGTTGTTTGTAGGCCATTTGAGCAATGGGGGTTAGATATCATATGAGAAATTACACCAAGTTCTTCAAAACAACATAGGTACATACTGACTGCCACATATTATTTCACGAAATGGGCAGAGGCCATCCCTCTGACTCAGATAAATGAGAAGGTGGTGATCCAATTCATAGAACAACAACTAATCACAAGGTTTGGTGTGCCTTCCATCCTTGTTTTTTATAATGCATCTTATGTTTCTTCCACCTTGTTAACATAGTTTTCTCTAGACAAAGGAATTATAATCAGATACTCTGCAAACTACTACCCACAGGGGAACAGAGTGGCAGAATCAACTAATAAGAACCTAGTGAGGCTACTGAAGAAAATAGTTACAGACAACCAGAGGAATTGGTATAGTTCGCTTTATAATGCTTTATGGGCTGATAGAGTTACACCCAAGGAAGCTATAGGGAATTCCCCATACTTTTTGGTGTATGGACAGGAAGTCATTCTCCCAAATGGGCTATATCTTCCATCTCTTCAACTTGCTAAAGATTCTAGAGGACAACCCTCATTAGACATGCAATAAAGAATTGATACCCTCCTCATGCTAGAAGAAGAAAGGGATAAAGAAAAATCAAAATTCATAGCTCATTAGCACATAGTGAAAAGGTGGTTTGATAAGAATAAGGCTAAAGAGAAGAATTTTGAAGTGGGAGACCTAGTCCTGAAATGGGACAGAGAAAATTATCCGAAAGGAAAACATTATAAGTTTCATAATCTATGGATTGGACCTTTCTAGGTGGCCGAGAAGATTGGGGTAGGCATGTATCGATTGAAGAATCTAAGGGGAGAACCTGACACCCTCCCGGTGAACGACCAAGCCCTAAAACAATATTTCCATTAAAAATAAATAAAAAATTGTGTTTATGTTTTCATGATGTTTTGTTTTAGCTAGGTTGATTGTGGAATGCATTTTTGTTTAGGTTTCTTGTTATAGTACTTCTGCGCTTTTGAATATTGTGTTTAGCAAGACTGTGGTTGACCTCAAATCATGCAATATGGAAAACTCTGCTACTAACTCATCGCTCACATTCAACACAAGAAACATTAGGAAACTTGCGGTTGTTTCGAGGGGTTCTCTATCTAACCTGCACAGATGAAAAACCTTGGAAAAGTGATGAAGTGTTGGTCTGGTAAAACCTTAAGGGAAATATGGTAAGATGGAAATGACTACACGTACCTCAGAGACAGAGCTAGAAAAATTTCACCTTAACCATCTCATTTTGCAGATAATAGACGTCCTCGTCTCCCACTCGCTTAGGGCATTCTACTGAAATAAAAAAAAAACTATATCAAATGAGTGCATAGTAGGAAAGGGTATGTAGATAACTCCGTCAGGGCTATGGATGCTTGTTAGTAGTGGAGAAAGGTCTGTGACGTCGGGGTGACTCCGCTGGGGCTATGGACACTCACTGGCAGTGGAGCAACACCATAGCAAGTGAAGAAGGGTAACTAAAGGCTTAGTGCCAGTGAATGCTTTACTAGAATCTTGTCAAAGGGGGCGTGAGTCAGGGTTACATGAAACAAAGGTGGAATAAAGGTTGAAAACCCCACAAGCAGGCCCAAACACACCAACCAGGGAATTTTAAATGTAAGGATTAAAGAGGCTCTGATAAAAAACCGGTTGAGTTCTTAACTAGCTTTTGCATCAGTCGAGCCCGAGGAAGGAACAAAGATTCTACTTTCACCCAGTAAGTTTCCATTTGTTGAGCAGTCAACACACCCTAAAATTCCTATGTCATTTTTTTTTCACTTTTTGGGTACCACTTGGTCTTTGCACTGTTTGATTCGACTTCATTTTGAGAAATGTTTGGCTTTTCTTTTTATCTTGACTCTCATTCACCAAAACACTTCACCAGACACACTCAAATTCGACATCAAAAGGAATTAAAAGAAGGAAAAGAGCCACTCAAGAAACCTCAGTCACCGAGCGTCGATCTCCATTGGCATCGACAAAAGGAATTTTTTGTTTGCACCAAAGTTTTGCGTAAGGATATCTCCAATAGTCGATTCCTCTTTGGCATCAATAATAGGCAAGGGAAATAGATGTTAACAAAGAAATAAAATATATCGTTGATAGCCGATACCCGACACGCTTATCGGAATCAGGGAAGACCTAAAATGATCACAACAAACATTCTGACCACGCTAAAGAGTTATCTCGATCACTGATCCCTGATGCGTTTCGGCATCAGGACCTTTTCGATGAATTTAAACCGTAGAAAAACATGTGATAGGTTTATCACTGATCGCCAACCCTGTATACCTTTTCTTCATTGGCAAGCCAAGGTTTGTTTTAGAACACACAACTTAAGGAAAGTCCCGACTCCAATTAATACATGCGAATTAGGTCATCGGTCTTCAATGCCACGTGCCTTTTCCAGAATGGAGGACCATACGGTCTAGTTTTACCCCGAGTCATTCTTGTTTCCCTAGGTCCAAATCGCACCTTCGAGTTAGCTTTACCACAACAGCATTGTACGATGAGATTGATCAGCATCGGAGATTTTGTGAGGGGCATCGATGAAAACGTTCATACCACATCCCCGATCCTCGATCCACCCACTAAGAAAGTGACACGATGGGATGTTTTAGCATTAGATAAAATTAGATTTTGAGCATTCAAGGGGCTAATTAATACCAAATCCTACATTAGTTGCTACATCGTGCACCAATCAAAATGGTCATTTAAAATAATCGATAGACCACATCACCCCCGCACCTCCACCGTCAACCCATGATGAATTTAAGTTGCAAAGATTCGATGACAGATTTGTTTAAATTTCACTCATCACCCGAATTGAATGGATGATGCGACATGGTAAGTTCTTCTTTGGTTTAAATTCACTTGAGCCATTGTAAACAGAATCATTCTGCATGCAAGGGAATTCAGAGCATCCAGAGAAGCAAGACGAGTAATTCGAAGGTTGTAGAGATCCCATGAGTATCAAAATAACCAGATTTTAACAAGCTTCACAAGTATGTATCCAAGTCTGTAAATTTTACATGGATACAAATTATATGATGCTTATCTAGTTTTTGTTCTTTACACAGTCTCTGAAGGTTTATTTTGATTGCAGGAATAATGCCTCCAATAAATCCAACCACTAGGCAATCGTCAAGGGTGTCGAATCTGAAAGAACCATAGTTAGGTGAAGGCTCCTCTCCAGGGGTCACAAAATAATCGGAATACACTCTGAGACTTAAACCTTCCATCAAAACAGTAATGAAGAAGGTTTTTATTCAACCTCTGGCCTTTGGAGATACATAGGAAAGCACAAGGACCAAGGCGACACTCCCACATTGGGGAGAGCTCTTTAAAAGGATCAATCGGGAAGAATACCCAGAATATATCCCACATAGTGACCCAGATGTAAGAGCACTAGACAACGAGGTGTTCCCAAACATCCAATAGTTGTACCTGCATATGGTTGCGAGAAGAACCCATGTTATTCCCTGTATTTAAATTCTAAAGTGGCTCATCGCCCACACAGACACACGTAAATGCTTAATCAACAATGACAATGGTATGTGTGTCAGGGTGTTCCTTTCGGTAGAGGTCCATAAATACTACAAACTATGAGACCCCAAGGAGCAGTTGAATACAGATTTAGTCATGAAGTTCTATGAGTGTCATGACACCAGCCAGGTGATGGCCTCATGGTGGAGGTAAGATAATAAATACACCAACTAGAGCACTGGATGGTACCAAACGACCAACTTAAGGGAGCCATACATCATTTTGATGGTTCTCATATGCCGATTATATGGAGAGAAGGACTGCTCCAGATTTTCAGAGGCATGGATGCCCTTAGCTTACACAGTGGCAATATCCGAGAGTGGTTTCAACTAGGGAGAAATCATTTCTAAGCAACTGAGCATCTATATACAACAAGCTCAAATGTCAAAGGAAGGAGATACACCAGCCTTCTACATGGCTTCATATCTGCTTGACGTCATGTGCACTAGAAACATATTCACCAGCATGAATCTGAGCTGGCATGTCATAGAGCTCTAGGTCCACATATATTTCAGCATCCTATGGCAGAACATGTATAAGAAGACTTACTCCCTCATCTATGATGAATGCATCGCATGAATTTATTTCATTATTTTTAAGAAAGAATGCCCAAGACTATCGACTGCAGCTAAGAAGGTGATATCAAAGGTAGGCCACTAGTACTTGGACAAGTGCAACACCTACACCAGGGTGTTCAGGGCCATTGGAGCACTACATCTCCTACCAACGCATGTCCTTGACCGACTTGCAGTGGGAGAGATATGCTACCAGACCATCTTGTAAGGCTACAATGCCACCTTGGTCAAGGAAAAGAAGCGTGAGTTCATACCGTATGGTTTGCATGTAGGTTTCTACTTGGTTAAGGACACTGCTCAAGAAAAACAAGAAGGGTTGATCTATCTAAAGTTCATATTCCAGACAGGCCAATTCCGCAAGCATGATCCAAAGGGTCTGGTCTTGAAACATGCTTCACAAGTGTCGTCCTACTGGTCATACACCCATGAACAATTTGAAGATGAAATCTTCATAGAAAATGCCCAAGACTAGGAAAAGGTAGTGGAAAGGATGGTTGACCCTAAAATGACCAAGTTCATAGCCATGAGCCTGGATGAACAGGCGACGACCATAGAGAAATCGTCTCAAGAGGCCCTGAGATCTAGGGAAGAAACGATAGTGGCAGAAGCAACAAAGGTTCCCAAAGTGGCCCCGGTGCAAGATAGAGGATTCCATATGACACAGGATGCACGGGAAAGGGGATTTCTCATGATAGAATAGGTGCAGGGAGTAATTGATCAACTAGAATATGACCCGGACCTCATAGGAATGACAGGGTCCCCTGCCAACAACCCAGATGAAATCCGAGTAGGTCCAAGTAGCTCTGAGATAATATAAATTGATGAAATCGTTGGGTCAAATGACCTTGAAGTTACAACAACACAGGCCAGATCGTCGGGGGATGTTTCAGCTCATATGAAGATGGTAAGAACATCAGGGATAGAAATCACACCAAATCCCCTCCGTGAATTGATAAACATCTATGATGATGAATAAAGTCTGGAGGTGTCCCTGGTGACTCCTGTACCAATCACAGAGGAAAAGGAGCCAGAGAAGGCATCTTCCCTATCTCCCGATGCTCAAATTCGGGGCCTTCCATAGAATGAACAAGAGTTCGAAGGTGTCTTAGACAATGAGCTTCTCGATGCACCAAAGACCCAAGTGGATAGTCCGAAAGATGAGCCAGGGGCAGGTGAACAAAAGGAAGAAGCTCCATAGCAGGAAGTCGACATCTCAATGGTCAATTATCAAGTAAGTACCAAGCCTACCCCCGATGCTTCAATTTCAACCGGTACTCACTCTCTTGATGAGAAACAAAAGAGGCCATACCTTCGGAACACATGGAAGAGGTTCAAGAACCCAACCTTGAACAAATATACACCATTGGGAGCCTGGGAAATATGCTCACCTGGGGATATCAACAAATCCCCGAACCTGTGGATGAATTCGCTGACATACATGCTATCACTTATGATTGGAAAAGGAAAGCTATCATGTAGAGAACCACCAAGAAGAGGAGGATCACTCTAGATCGCTCCATACTCATCACCACAGAGGAAAAACTGATCAAGACAGAGCATTCCAAGACATCCAAAATTATTGGCGCAGGGATGGAAATCACAAATGCCACCCTGGACAGAGTGAAAAGGGATTAAGAGGAGTCGATTGCTGCTCTAAAGGAATTGGAACATTTGTGCCACTTGGCGAAATATTACTAGGACACCACATAGGTTGCGGTGTTCCTGAGAAGTGAATTCCAGGAGGCATACAACAAATTTACATATGAATGACACCTATTCACTGCAAGGATAGTCGAGCTTCAAGAATGCCCCCTCATGGCATTAGTGACATGCAAGGATATGGAGAGGTGGTATGAGAAATCACATCAAGCCATGGAAAGGATCGACTATATCAATGCAGTGAAACAAGGTCGAGATTCTGAAGAACAAGACATCCGAGTGCTAAGGGAAAGCAACATTGACTGCATAAGGAAATCGACCAAATATTGGGTAAAAAAGGATCAGGAACCTCATCGCGAAGTCCAAGAGAAATGGGTTGAGTGTGAGAAAAGTTGGACCAAGATCAATCGAGCAATGAGAGACATCGGCCTCCCCGAATTTGGCACACCCGACAACTTTGTCTACTTATGTGACATAGTCAAATCACATGTCGAACAAGACTCATCATGGGCTGCAGAAATAGCAAAGGTGGTAGACATGGTGCCAGGATAGGTGTGGCAGTTTATGGAGCACCTGATCAAATCTCGAGCCATGTTGCAGTAGTTAAGTGCCAGAATAGTCAAGTATCAGGCACTGGCAGTAGAGATAAGAGATATTCTTTCGACCCCAATGGAACAACATAGATTCCCTTATGCTAACACATGTGAGGATCTCTTTTTCAAATGGTCGAAGTATGAGAAGAGTCATCCGCTCAAGTGAGATCATGTGTTAACTCTTATAAAGACTGATAGAAGAAAGTGCCATGTGGCGAGTTTTGTTTTACTTAGCTACACTTTAGTAGTTATTTTTAGTTAATAGTATGTTATAAATAGGAGGATCGACCTGTTAGCAAGGGGTCAATGGTTGTTGCAAAGACCCTCATTTTTGGATTTTGTAAAGAACTATTTCGGCGCTGCCTTAATTGAGAAGTCTTGTTTAGGACCAGAGACAAGTTTGGGTTGTTTTCATCAAAGTGTGTATGAATGGATGTGGAGAAGAATTATTTTTGATTTCATATCATGAATGGATGCTGTAATGAGTAAGAGATTCTAAATATGTTGATAAGTTATCTGATTCAATGTTTTATAGTTCTTGTCTTTAATGATGAAAATTAAATCATTGTGTTATTATGTGATTTATGATTAGAGTTAAGGGAATTATTTTTCTTGCCATCGTTTATCGCATGCATGTTTTCTTTCTGATAAATTGTATCTCAGTCAATAATTGGAATACCGACAGGTTAATGTATTAGTACTAGGCCTGTGGTAGAGAATCATTGTCTGCATGCTAGAGTAAAAGGGCTATCCCAAGCTCAGCCTTCTCCAGTAGTTAAGTTTTCCCACTTTGTTACCTAGTTGGTTTATACCGGATTTTAGCTTGTATCGATTCCACCTATAAGAGAAAATACAAAAAGAGAACGTTCGAACTGAAGGAGAATCCTTCACAAGAAAACGTAAATCCCATCGATTAATTGGTTGGATCGCAAGATCTGGAGAACCATTCCACCATTAAATGTTGCAATGTCTAATTGGGCCTCGGTGGCGATTTTGTTTCCTCTTGTTGAGTTAAAGGGATTTAGGAGACCTCAATAGAATCTTTGTTGGAACTCTCTTGAAATGTCATGGAACTTCCAATTCAACCACCACAAATGTCATGCATCGACCCCACATAGTGAGCACTAGTGAATGGGGCCAACATTGAAATTTCTTCAATATGTGTCTGTATACATCGAACTTTAGCATGGTTAGAATAGACACATGCCTTGACGATATGGGAAGGTTTCAAGACTTAAGGATGTATGATGTCCCCACATAATCAATCAGATCGTCCACATTTGCATCAACGTTCATCATGTTGCACCTCTCATTGTCATCATTCGTCCTTCCCTTTTATAGAATCGTTGTCAGAACTATCTTCAAATTTGACATGGAACTTCAAATACACCCATCACAAATTTCTTCCACCAACCCCACACAGTGAGCAGTGAATGGGGCCAACATTGAAATGTTTTCAATCTGTGCCCGTATGCATCGAAATTTGACATGGTTAGACTAGATAGTTGCCTTGAAGGTATGGGAGGGTTTCGATACTTAAGGATGTTTGATGTCCCCACATACTACTTAAGGAGGGTTTGATTATTGAATTACCAAGTCGAGTTGATGTCGCAGAAGCTTCAATTCACTCACCACAAATGTCATCTTGCACTGACCCCGCATAGTGAGCAGTGAATGGGGCCAACGTTGAAATTTCTTCAAACTATGCATGTATGCATCGAAATTTGACATGGTTAGCCTAGACACATGCCTTGATGGTATGGGAGGGTTTCAAGACTCAAGGATGTTTGAGGTCCCGGCCACATAATCTTTGAGATCGTCCATGTTTTCAACAACGTTCATAATTGGGCGTCTCATATTTGTCAAATGTCGTTGTTTCCATCCATATAATCTTTGTTGGAACTCTCTTGAAATGTTATGGAACTTCCAATTCAACCACCACAAATGTAATGCACCGACGTCACATAGTGAGCACTAGTGAATGGGGAAAACCTAGTTTGGAGGGGGAAAACCTAGTTTCCATAACGTCCCAACTGTGACAACTATTTTACAAACATGGAAAGAGAGACGTCTATTTTACAAACGTGGAAACAAGAGACACGACTATTTTACAGATGTGGTAAGAGCGACGACAGTTCAATGGTGTCTCAATAGCGACGTCTTCGTCGCAATTGAGACATTTGTTTGAATGACGTCGCACTTGTGACATTATTGGGAAATATGGAAAAAAAATCAAAATTTCCTCTATTTTTTGACAGTATGGCCAATTTTGTCCATAACGTCACAAATAGAATGTCAAAATTTTTACAATATGTACTAGTGAGAATTCATCTTCTGATGCTCTCGGCTAAAGCAATTTAAGCTATGCTAAGTTTAAGCAATTAAACTATGTTAAGTTCTTCTGACTCATATGGAGTCATGTCTGATGAAAACATGTGTATTCCTCAGATAGAACTTTCCAACGGGCTATCATGCGCATAAAACGGAGATCGTATGCAAAAGTTACGACCCTGGGAAGTTGATGTACTAGCTTATCCCAACAAGTCCCACATGACTTTTGGCGCTTCATCTCCTAGGGTTATGTTTTTGGATGTCTAGGGTTTTGTAATTATTGTTTATTGTAGAAAGGCTTGGAGAGCCTCATTGTAACCATATTCTTGTGAATGAGTGTAGTCGTCACATCTCTTCTCAGAGATAAGCCGCCACCATTCTCACAAGCTTATTTTTTGCTACATTTTACAGTTTCAACACATTTTCTTATTAAATAGAAACTAGTTTTACTCTATCTCCCTTATTATACCTCTGTTATTCTTGTGTCTCTATGTTAAGAATAATAAGAATCTGTATTTATTTTTGTTATGATCATAAAATTTGGATCAGTGGTATCAGAGCCGTCTGCTCCTTGTCATTCTTAATGCATGTCCCCAATGAGGTCAAGGTACAAAGAATTGGGTCTCAAACTTGTTTCTCTTGAGGACAAAATCTCTCACACGCCCAGGCGACCTCTCATGGCGGGAGAAAATAAATATGATGGGACAGTAGATCCTTTCAAAATGTTTCTCATGGAATCCCTCACGCAATAGAGGAATGAAATGATGGATAGTTTTGTGCAAATCCATCGGTGGCTACCAACAGGTGATGCATCTTCCTCGAATGGAGACACCGCCCCCTTCAAGGTACAAATAAACTTTGATATTCCCATATTTGAAGGTTGGATAGACGCAAATGTTGTAGACAAATGGTTAAATTTGCTAGAAGGGTATTTTTCTATCCATAACTTTTTGAACAGAGAAAATATTACATTTGCGCTCCTCAAAGTTGTCCCCCATGTCAAATATTGGTGGGAGACTTTCTGTGAGAAAAAGGAAACAGAGGAACCCTCATTATTTATAGTTGCGGTCACCTAGGAGTCCTTCAGGATTTCTATCAAGGAACATAACTACCCTGTCAGAAGTTATCACGACTTGTATACAAAATGGACCACACTACGGTACGAAAGAGACCAAGTAGTGCCAGAGTTCACAAATATCTTCCATACCTTACGCACCAAGTTGGGTATCAAAGATTCTAAGTGATATCTGGTGTTCAAGTATCACGGTGGCCTGCAGAGATACATCCAAGATGAAATGGATTTTTTGTACATCACGTCCTCAGGCGTGACCTATCGATATGTCATCAAAATCGAGAAAAATATTAAAAAAAAGACGCGACAATTTGGGCCTAGGAACCCCTCACATCAGAAGCAAGTAAAGAGAAACCCCAACCTGTATAAAAAAGGACAAATCCAAGATGAACAACCTCATGACAACTATTCTAGGCCACAAGAAAACAAGGACATTGGAAAGACAAAGAAAGATACTGGGAAGTGGTGTGACTTCCATAAGATCCCTTGGCATAACACTGTTGATTGTCGCTCCAATAAATCGTTGGTGGTTGAGGTGAAAACCTATGAATTAGATGTGGGTTCTGACTCTAAGTCAGAACCAAAAAGGGGGAGATAGATCATTGACAAAGAACCTAGTGCCACTATTGATACCACCAAGGTCTAGCCTGGTGAACCAAATGAGCCAGAAGAAGGAGAGCACCTATTTCATTCATAGATGTGGGTAAAAGACACCCCACTACACTTTATGGTTGATAGTGGTAGCTAGAAGAACCTCATCTCATAAGAGGTCATCAAGCAAATATCCCTTCCGACAATGCCACACCCGTAGCCCTACACCATTGGATGGCTTCGCCAAGGAAACGATCTTCTCATCAACCAACAGTGTTTCTTGTCGTATGACATCAAGCCCTTCAAAGACGAGGTATTTTGTGATGTTGCTCCTCTCAATTTTTGTAATGTTATTTTGGGCCAACCTTATTTATGGAAACATCATGTTGTATATGATTCTAGGCCTTGCAGTGTTACTATTACTTTGAGCACGAAATTATACATGATACCCGAGGCAGTCCCACCTAGTATGTCCTTGATCTCTACCAAGAAATGAAGGAAGTTCGTCTCTCAGAGTGAGCGAAAGATTGTGGCCACATCTAGGTCCTTTGCGGTCGACCTCTCCACACAGCAAAAGTAAGTGGAAAATTTCATGGTAGAATACAAATATATATTCTCCTCACCTACTAGCGTACCTCTGTAGTGTCAAGTCAAGCATCCCATCAATCTGACCCCCAATGCATCATTTCCCAATGGGACAGTCTATAGTTGCTCTATGTTAGAGAATGAGGATATCAAGTGAAAAATCAAAGAATTTCTCCATAAGGGGCACATGTGTCCTATCTCATCACCTTGTGGGAGCCTAATCGTGCTAGTTCATAAGAAATATAGGACCTGGAAACCCTACATTGACTACTGGGCCCTAAATAAAATCATAGTCAGGAACCAGTACTTGATTCCCAGAATTGATGATCTCCTTGATCATCTCAAGGGGGCCAAATACTTCAGTAAGATTGATCTGAAGTATGGCTACCACCAGGTCCCCATAGAAAAGACAAATGTATGGAAGACTACCTTCAAGTCAAAAGAAGGTATTTTTGAATAGATGGTCATGCCTTTTGGGTTGACAAATGCTCCAGCAACTTTCATGAGGATGATGGACAATATCCTGTGACCTTTCACCAATACTTTTGTAGTGGTGTATCTGGATGACATTCTCATCTACAACAAGACTTGGGTGGAACACTTGCAGCATATTCAATAGTTTTTGCACACCTTGTGGCAACACAAGATATATGCCAACTTGGAAAAATGCTACTTCGGCATGGAAAGGTTCCAGTACCTAGGCTACATCATGGATAAACATGGTGTGCATGTGGATCCAACTAAGATCCAGGTCATCCGTGACTAGCTAGCCATGTTGATTGCAGGCCTAGTCAAGGGAAAAGGATATTTTTGGGAAGGGAAGCATGAAAGGAGAAAATGATAGCTGGAAAGAAAAGTAGCACACGTAAGAGAAGAAGGCGAGGCACACATGCAAGGAATACCTAACGACATTAGGGCTAGGGTTTTTGTAATGGATTGTAATGGTTGATGAGCCAAGAATATAAATAGGTAGTACTTAGAGGAAGAAGGCCCAACAAACTGAGGAAGAGAGAATTGTAAGAACTATACTACACAGTAAGATAGTGAGATAGGGAGGCAGTGAGCGACACAATCCCAAGGGTTAGATCACAGGCTAAGGAGCCTGGTGTGATCTAGTCAGCCTCATAAGGATCGAGCAGCCTATTGAGGAGTGTAAGATATAAGATTGTAACACGCACGGTGTGACATATTACTGAACCATAATAAAGATCTTGAGAGCCAGATCTTTGTGGACGTATCCCAGGAGGGGGTGAACCACGATAACACCTATGTTGTATGGATGAATGTATGTGTCCTTATTGTTGTTAAATGTTAGATGAATGAACTAACTAGTTAGATATGGTATTCCACATACATGAATAGAATGACTGCTATAATTAGATGTTAGACCGAATGAATAAAAATTACATAGTGTAACCCCAGATCTCCACTCATTCCTAGGTTGAAAACACATGAGTATTGTAGCCACACATAGAGATATCTCGGGTGAGACTGTACAATACCCTCTGTGTGTTGCATTGCCTTCTGGTCTACCAGAGGGGCCAATAGTTTTAGAGGGATTTTGTTGGGAGGTTATCAAATCTGAACCGGGGTAAATCTATGATATTAAGGAAGGATCATAATAACCCATAAAGAATCCTAAGAAGAGAATAAAATCCAACAAATGGTTCTGTTGTTAGTTGGATGGAACAGGATGGGATTGAGTATATGATATTTTTAGAAGACACGTCAAAAGAATGTCAGAATGGACAACAAGATGTTGAGAGAATGAGAATCTAAAAGGGGATGTTGAGATCGTGGAATCCAACGAAGGCATAGATAAAGAACTAGCTGAAAACAAAGGAGTTGGAGTTTGCGCAGAAAGATAATAGAAACCTGAAGTTGACACCACACAAATATCTGGACAAGTATGTATTCAGTGACTTGCATGAAGTATTTTTCTATAATTTCCCACATGTATTGCAGAAGTGGATAAAAAGGTTTAAATAAAACCATCCCACAAATTGGATCAGACATCTAGAGTGGAATCCTGAAGAGTTCATGCAGTTACAACGAGTTGATAATAAGTTTACGCGGGCAGTAGACATCTGGTTAGACAACATTGTTGCAAGACTTATCACAGAATTTGCAGTAGATACAATGAAGTATTATAGTGTGGCAGAACAAGAGTTCTCGAAGGGAACCCGAGGTAGGTATATCATATCGTTATATAATTTTATTAAGGTATTACTATATAACTAAGGTGTAATGACAATTGCATCAGACAACTAAAAATTCCCTGCGTGCATGGGGGAAGGGGGGAAGCATTGACAGGAGAAGGAGAAATGGAAGGAGAAAGGGATAAAGGAAAGAAGGAGGAAGCCCTGGACCCAATTATGATGGACGAAGACTAGATCAAGTGGATCATGGAAACAACTAAAAGAACGTGCAGTGGAGTACCCTACTAGTATAAGGTGAACACCATGACGAGAGTCGTAGCCACGAGGGAAGGTTTGGTAAGTAATGAAGAAGAGTTAGAGGATCTTCAAGCTGTGGAGAATAATGAGGAAATCCTTCGCGTGAAATATGAGAGGAAGACAAGAGGTCCAAGAGTGGGAATAGAAGGCAACACTCCTTTCCATATCAGTGTCAGTGTGGAACCCATAAACCCGTGTGCAACCAGTACACCAAGAAGAACACCACCATTTAGACAAACGAATTTTGGAAGAAGGAAGATAGCAAGAAGTACATATACGCAAGGAAAAATAATTGGGGGATCCAATTCATGAAGCATTAGTCAAGTATATACATTGTGCAGAGGCAGTAATTCAACATTCAGGATGGCAAGACATGATCCCACCATCAGGTTATTAGAATTTAAAGGAGAGGTTTCGGAGGACCTTGAGAAGCATTTTTTCATTTGTGAAAAGATCTAGGAAGCGAAAAAAATCATAGACGAGGACACTAAACTTGCACAGTTAGCTATCACACTAAGATATCGTGCACTGGCTTGGTACATGAGTTTAGCTGCAAACAGTCTACCAGGGACAACCAGAACAATTGGAGATATCAAGAAGCTATTGATAAATGAGTTCTAGAAGCCTAGTTCAGAGGATCAATACATGAATGATATGATAAAGATTATAACTAACCAGAAGAATCTATATGGGAGATTGACCAGATATTCAAACAATTGAAGGGAAAGATAAAGTATGTCATGACAGATATGCATCATAAGCATGTGTTTGTCAATTCACTTCTACCACACTTTAAATACCCTTTGCGACAACATAATTTTCAAACACAGGCAGAGGCTCTACAGGTAGCCCTAAAACTAGAAGAGAACCAATATTAGAAGACAAATCCATCCATAGAGAAGTTGAAGGAGGATCTGAAGAACTTAACATTCCAGCTAAACCAGAACAAAGGTAAGGACAAAAGAGAAGTTGTTTGGTGTACCACATGTAGGACAGAAGGACAACATAAGAATGAATGTCTAACATTCACTCAATACATGGAAGTAGGAATTCCCAACCCATTTCCAACAAGAGGACTATAGTGTGAGATCTGTAAGAAATAGGGACAAGATCCATATCACTTCCCAATGATGCAGAAGTACCAGACAGTACTGAAGAGCTCATATTGCAACTTTTGCAAGTCAGTAGACTATGATGACAAATATTGCAGGATCATGGACCTCATGAGGGAAAGAACATCAGATTCTTATAGGGTGCAGGAATAAATGATGATCAGGAAAGCTGCACCACATTTTAACCAAGTACCAGCCCCATATAACACTACGCAGTAGTAGTATAACACTGCACAACAACAATATAACACTGTGCAACCGTAGTACAATACCGCAAAGCCACACTATAATTTCATGCAGTATAACCATGCGCCCCAGTATAATGCACCATGAGGAGATCGAGCTGGATACATAGGTGGAGGAAGAGGAAGAGGAGTCTTTGGAAGAGGCATAGGACCAGTGGTATTCCAAAACTGTCAATGATTAGGACACTATGCAAGAGACTGTCCACTTCCACCTGTGATGTGTATGTATTGTCGCGCATCAAATCATGACACAGAAGAATTACCTACACTATTGGGGAAGATCCATGAAAAGAGAAATCAGAATAATTTGAACGTTTAGTGGATTTTGTCAGAAATAAGGGATGAAGGAAGAAACATCAACATAGTTAGGCAAGGAGGAGATAAAACAGGAAATGACGCAGTAAGGTAAGAGCCAGCACAACACCAACGGGTGAAGAAGAATGTCGAACCGAAGAAGTAGTTTGATGCATTGAACAAAAAGGATATATTCAAGTAGGCCAGACAAGAATTTCTGAAGCCATATGTTGCATCAACATCAACTATGTAGCATACCCAGAAAGTACCAGCGTACGACATGCCTCCATTTCTGGATCACACACAAGAAGCACAGCCCCTGGGACAAGTAAGTACGATTAAAGGTTTTTTGAAATCCTGTGTTAAACTATTAAATGATCCATACTCTCTTAAAGTATTACAAAATATGCTAGAAAGATGTAGCATAGAGGGAGAAGAAAAGCTAGAATATAAAACAGTTAATCACTTGCATACAAGGAGGAGAACAATCAGAGAATTCAGATTGAACGCCAACATTGGATATTTCAACATGGGAGATATTATACTAGATTTAGGATCCGAAGTAAATGTATTACCTAAGAAGACATGGAAATGTATGGGAGAACCCACATTAGGATATTCACTGGTTCAGCTGAAACTAGCAAATCAACACAGAGTTCTACCAATTGGAAGATTAAAAGGGGTAACAGTAGGCCTGGATGGAGTGTGCACTAAAGATGACTTCGAAGTAATAGAGATAGTGGATGACACAACACCTTATCTGTCATTGCTTGGCTTGGATTGGGTGTTTGACAATCAGGCCATAATAAACTTAAATAGGAGGAAGATGGCATTCGATTCAAAAGAATACATAGTCGTCACGCCATTGGACCCATCAAAAGGGGAAAGGTTTGTATAACCTACTTGCTTATACCTGGAGGAAATTAACCAGTTTTACAGAACAACCACATGATAAGAAGATTATGTGAACCCAAATATAGATGGGGTACTCAGTTGGAGAAGCATCACCTCATGTGCACCAGACTCAGATACAAGATCAGAAAATTGGCAGCAGAGGTTACATGAAGTCTCTACAAGAAGATGCATAAGAATAGACTGCACAGTAAGATGGGTAGCCACGAAGATAAGGGAACCTCCAAGATTCCATTGGGTGAATGACTTAGAAGTTTTCTTAACATGATATGAAGATGAAGTGCTAGAAAATCAAAGGCTATTATCCCTGGATATAGCACTCAAGGAAACACCTGCAAGATGGTGGGGTGTGCATAAAGAAACAATTAAGGACTGGTACCAATGTAAGTGGTTACTGTGCATCAGTTTTGGTGTAGAACAGGGAAGCAACCAACTACATAAATATGATGGACAAGGGGAACCAACAGAACACTTGGAAAAATGAAGAACGCTATGGAGGATGACACCACCAGAGGAATGGACTCATCATTTTGTTCACACATTAGAAAGGATTGCAACAAACTGGTATATAGACTAGGAATTATGTAGAGGAACTAAAAACTAGACAGTATTATAACAAAACTTTATAGTCACTTTCTCATTTGAGCATGAGAACCCCAACATAGACTTAGCACTTAAACACATCATAGGGGTGATATTCATTAAATAACTGGAGTTGAACTTATGACAAAAGAACAACAACAAAACAGACAGAAAGTAAAAGAACTATTGCCATGCTACCATGTGCAGGAAGACGCACTAGATGAAGATGATCCGTGAAACATTCATATTGAGGAAGCAAAAGGTGAAAGAGAAGTGGAAGGTCCACCTCTAGAATCAGAAGTATTTGATGTGTTGATCAAGGTGAAGAAAGTCAACATTTGGAAGGACAGGAAGCTTATTCATTCACTGACGGATTCTCAGGCTACCACCAGATCAAGATAGCTCTAGAAGATAGATACAATACCACTTTTTCCATAGAATGGGGATCCTACCAGTACATAGTCATGCCATTTGGATTGAAGAATGCATCAGCAATATTTTCCAAAGTAGTCATAGTTGCATTCAAAGAATTCATCCACTAGTTTCTAGAGGTATATTGAGATGATTGGACAGTCTATAGTCTGTTGAAAGACCATGTAGAGGTGACGAGGCTAATGTTAGAAATATGCAGGTAGTGTCAAATATCGTTAAATATCAATAAGTGCATCTTCAGAACACATTTTGGGATACTATTGGGCCATATAGTATGCAAACAAGGCTTTCTAGTAGATCCTACCAAGATTGAAGTAATTGTTAATCTACCACCACCAAAATCAGTACGTTAGTTAAGAGAAACATTGGGACACACATGATACTATAGGAAATTTATAAAAGGGTATATGCAGATCACTATGCCAATGGAGAAATTGTTGAGAAAAGACAAGAAGTTTAAGTGGAATGAGGATTGTCAGTGAGGATTGGACACCCTGAAAGAGAAGATGGTAATCGCACCAATACTAGTATTCCCATATTGGGAAAAGACATTCCACGTGCATGTAGATGCATCAACCATAGCACTTGGAGCTATTCTGGAGCATCCAAGAGCAGGATAATTGGACCATCCGATAGCATTCGCTAGCAGAAAACTGTCATAATCGGAGCAGAATTATAATACCACAAAGAGAGAAGGCTTATCTATGGTCTATGCACTTCAGAAGTTTAGACATTACTTGTTGGGAAAACATTTCAAGATGTTCATAGACCATTCATCTCTCAAATACCTCGTCAACAAAGCAGTGTTGGAGGGGATAATTTGTAGATGGTTATTGTTGGTCCAAGAATTTGATTTCGAAGTGATAGTCAAACCAGGGAAGTTAAATGTAGGACCCGATCACCTGTCAAGGATCACTAATGGAGAGGAACCTACAAATCTAGAAGACAATTTTCCCAATGTATAGTTATTTTCAGTACAAGTAGTTGATGAATACTTCACATATATCATTCAATACTTGAGTATAGGGACTGCGCCACAAGAATTCAACACCACGCAGAAGAAAAATCTAGTAGTGAGAGATGCAGACTATCAATTGATTGCAGGACACTTATACAAGATGGGTGTAGACAACATCTTGAGAAGATGTGTGCCAGAACATGAAAGACCTAGGAATTTAGCCGAAGCTCATGAGGGAATAGTAGAAGGACATTATGCAGGCAAAGCTATCACGGAAAAGGTATTGCGTGCAGGACTATGGTGGTTGACTGTCCACAGAGACTCAAAGGACCACTGTCAAAGATGTGATGTATGTTAGAGGGTTGATAAACCGAATAAACAGGATGAGATTCCCTTGAAGCCACAAGTAACCTTGCAAAGTTAATACAAATGGGAAATAGATTTTGTGGGACCAATTAACCCACCAACAAAAGGGCCAGGAGCGAGGTACATTATTACTGCGATAGAGTACTTAACAAGATGGGAAGAAGCAACACCAGTAAAATATTGCAGTGCAGAGACAACAAAACACTTCTTGTTTGAGATAGTGATCACTATATTTGGATGCCCAAGGATTTTTATGAGTGACCAAGGTACTCACTTCATTAACTACAGTATTAAGGCAATGACTGAGGAGTTTGAAGTTTATCATCAAAAGAGTACACCATATCATCCTCAAGAAAATGAAACAGTGGAAGCCTTTAATAAGATCCTCTAGAATCTGAAAAATATATGCAATGTTAATAGGGACGATTGGGACCTGAAGATACCAACAGTATTATGGGCATACATGACCACATGAAAAAAATTCACAGGGCATATACCATTCATATTGGTGTATGGAAACGAAGCAGTGGTGCCACTAGAGTTTTTGGTACCTAGTCTGCATGTAGTAGCAATTACAAACATGACAGAGCAAGGTTCATTACAAGAAAGGATAAGTCAGATAATGATCATGGAGGAAGATAGGATTCTAGTAGGGTTTCACCAAGAAGTACGAAAATCAAGGGACAAAGTTTGGCATGATAGACACATCAAGAGGAAAATTTTCAAGGAGGCAAACTTAGTCTTAGACTACAACAGTAAATCTTTTCAACACCCAGGAAAACTCAGAGGAATGATCAATGGGATTCAACTGAAGCTGTATAGGGACAGTCGACCCCCTAGCACTTAAAAAAAAAAGGCAAAAAACAAACAAACAAAGGATTGTGCTTAGCAGCAAAGGGGTTACCGCGCTAGACATCAAATGACAGCAACCAATGAAAGGAGACAGTCCGAAAAAAATAAGCATCCACGTGCATCACCCAAATATCATAACGTCCACTCAGAAATATTAGTGCGTCAGAGAAAGGACCAACGATCAGAAAAAGGAGGAAATTGGGGAAATGACAGGTATGGAAAATAGGCACCAACTAACAACAGATATAAAAATTGAATTTCAAGAATGATTGATGGGATGACGCATTAATTGCTCCAACTGGCGACGTTAAGAGAATTCAAAGGCAGGTACGTGGGAAGCGACAGTTCATTCAAAAAAACAAATTGAGTAACGTCTCAGAGAATTTTCACACGATTCTTATATAAGGAAAGCATGCGGGAATCAGAAGGGTTATTATGAAATTGAGAAAAGCACAGAGCGATAGAGTATACAGAGAAGACAATGAAGTTTGCAAGAGTTACAGAGTGAACTAAGCTCGGCGGAGACCATTTTAACCCCCATGGCACCACCCAAGCTAGGAGCGTTGAGCCAGGCCTGCGGATGACCTCGAAGTAACCTTAGAGAATTGCAACAGCCACAGGGAAGTGAACAACAACCACCAGAGCTTACAGAATTCATCAACTTGGATGAAATCCCATCGCCCAATATGGAACCAAGGAGCCCCGCACCAGTGGTGGAGGAAACCCAGAAAACAGCACCAGTGAGCATGGAAATTAATAAGTCAAAAGTGAGACAAGGCTAGCAGGCTAAGGACACAAGCAATCCTTCGCACCCTATAAACCTTGAAGAAACCCCGAGGGTTAATGGGACGGTCCCGAACCAGATAGAAGCGGTCGCGCCAGAAAGGTCACACACAACAATGTTGGAGCAACCACAGGAGGGCATAGTAGAATATGTCACCAAACAACTAGAGGAGTCCACAGGGGAAAGAACAATGGAGGTTGGAACATCGACTCAACCACCATAGCAGAAGGGAAAGAAGCTAGTAGTAAGATCATCGCATAGGTAGGTTGCAACATCCATAGTCTTACCGCGCATTTCGGAAGGGGTGTGTGTCGTGGCTAATCTGTTAGGCTACGTGGAAAAACTATGGTACTAGGATCACGATGTGACCAACATGGACAACTTTCTGGAGTTTTCAAAGGAAGTTTACATGGATTCTATGGGTATAGAACACTTCGGTGAACCAATCAACCAACCAAAATAGTGGGTAGTCGGACTGGCCAACATCGGGATTCTAATCATGTTGGAGATCCCGCACTTTGGCATGGATCGTGACATGAACAACTGCATCAAGTAGCTGATGGTAGTTACCCACGAAGGATACCTATGGGTGGAAGAGCCTATCTCGATATACATAGAGCTCATCACATGTATTACAGGGCTGTCATCTAGGGGGAGAGCCATCTGTAGTTCCTCAATGACAAAACAAAGGAGAAGGTAGTGGCTGAGGAAATGAAGAAGATATATGGCATGGAAAGAGGGTTGTGTGGAATCATAATTAATTGCATCAGTGACGCAGTGACCAGGATGGCCACAAAACTCATGGCATGCAAATTTCTCAGGAAGTGTCACAAGGAGGAAGTCCCTGACGGGTTCATCACAGTTGTAGCACAGTGTGCGAAGGGCACTATACTTAGATGGGCCCCGTACTTATTAAATTTGTTCCTTGAAGACTACAAGGATGCATAGGACCTAGGGATATAATTTCACTATTCTTGGCTACTCATCCTAATCACCTTGGTCAGATGGAGGGAGCCTAAATATACATACTTTGCTGAGAGATCCACTCGTTGTCGCACAATGCAATACCTATCATTGGGGAGCACTTCAAACCCCAAAAAAAAAGTACAAATGCAGACATGTTCGCAGGCTATTAAGGTTACACCAGAGGTGGTCACACAATATCAGGGCATAGCCAACTTCAAAGTGACCAGACATGCAGTATGGACCCAAGAAAAAAAGGATCCCGAGAAGGAATGACTACAATTGTGGTACTGCGTCAAGGAAGAGGACGTAGAAATGGCCATCAAAGATTGGAAAGACGACTGGAGAGTTCCAGTCCTGAATCAAGAAATGTCCATGGATAAGGAGGTTGATGCAGGGCAAGAACAAACACCTATAGGAGACAAAATGGCCCCCAAGAATCCAAATCTAGAATAGAAGCCGATGCAACAGAAGAAAGGGGGTGCGACAAAGAAAGGTACCCAGGCAGGGAAGAAGAACAACACCCAGGCACCGTAGGAATAGGAAAAGGAGACTGAGACATCACAGGGGACCACATCAAGGACTACTCAATAGGAACAAGGCTAGACCAAGAGGTCGTACATACACACTGGGGGTGCATGTAAGAAATATAAGGCACACAAACCACCACTGAAATATAAAATCACTGAGGACGATGCGGACCTCGTGGATCAAATGGTCCAAGACCGACCAATGGTTGATTTTGATGAAGCCCAGTGCTAAAGGGATAGAATTCAGGACGAGTTGGCTAACATGAGGTATCTCCTCGAGTAGATCAGATAAATGCAAAGGGTGGGCAAAGGAATAGAGTCAATCCCCACAGCATCACAGGTAGGATCCATGGTTGGGTCAAGAAAGCAAGATATGATCCAGACGATGGCACAAGAGAGCTCGAATTTTCACATTACACCCAACATGTTGCACATGGATAAAATTGTAGGCCAAAAACCATTGAAATATCTGGCACAAATACATTTGGTAATGGGGTAGATACCAACCAAGGCCTTATATAAACTGTAATTCAATGTCTCACAGGAGGTACAGTCACATGCATGCACTCACACAACAGAATTGCAATAGACGAAGGATAGTAGAGAAGCATTGGAGTTGGTTCTTGAGAAGGTTAAGCTCGAGACCAAGGACCAGAAGGATCGCGTGGATAGGCTTGAGCAGGGATTGGCCATATCCTATGAAAAAATTCCAAAGAGTGTGCAAATAACATAGCTCATAATGATGCAGAAGATTAATCAGATTGTGCAAACAATTGATCAATATAGGAAAAAGATCGAGAACCTTAAAGAACAACTCATCCCTACCACTCCCCCAGAGGTGAAGGAGCAAAGGAAGAAGGAAGCCATAGGGAAGATGGAGGAAATAGAATGACAAGTCAGTGCAGCTGTTGAATTTTTTGATAAAGTAGCACAGCTATGGACAAAGATGGAGGAGGATCAACATGTCCAACAGTGGGACCAGGAAGCGGAGAAGATAAGCATAGCAAGACCTCAAGTAGAGGTAGAAGATGATGCAAATCCCTGAGCGCCTCAAAGGATTACAGGATATGAAGAAGCTGCAAGAAGAACTCATAACCGCACAGACACAGAAGAAGGATCGACAAGCTCAAATGGAACCACTCCAAGAGAGGGCAGTGGAGGTCATTGCATAGGCAGAAGAGGCAAAGAAGAACATGGCACAAATTCAAGAAGAGTGTGCAGAGATGGTTAGCAAGGAAGTTACAGCACAAGTCTTGGATGCAGTCAGAGAAAATATCATGCAGGCTCAAACATAAGCAAAGGAACTTACAGAGAAGTTCCAGACTCTTGCAGGAGCAGTTGACGAAGCACACAAAGATTAGGTGGCTCAGGACGAGCCACATGTCAATGTTGCAGGCCTCTTGGATGAAGGCCTAGTTAGGGTAAAAGGATATTTTTCGGAAGAGAAGTATGAAAGGAGAAAAGCACAGCAGGAAGGAAAAGCAACACATGTAAGAGAAGCAGGCTAGGCGCACATGCAAGGAAGACCTAACGATTCTAGGGTTAGGGTTTTTATACTAGATTGTAATGGTTGATGAGACAAGAATATAAATAGGTAATACTTAGAGGAAGAAGGCTCAATGGACCGAGGAAGAGATAATTGTAAGAACTGGTACTACTTAATAATTTGGTGAGCTAGGGAGGCAGTGAGCGACTTGATCCCTAGGGTTAGATCACAGGTTGAGGATACTGGTGCAATCTAGTCAGCCTCATAAGGATCGAGGAGCCTATTGATGAGTGTAATATCTAAGAATGTAACACGTGTGGCATGACATATTACTGAACCATAATAAAGAGATTGAGAGTGAGATCTTTGTGGACATAGCCCAGGAGGGGATGAACCATGGTAACACATGTGTTGTATGGATGAATGTATGTGTCTTTATTGTTGTTAAATGTTGAACATTATATGAATGAACTAACTAGTTAGATATGGTATTCCACATGCATGAATATAATGACTGATATAATTAGATATTAGACCGAATGAATAAGGATTACAGAGTGCAACCGCAAATCTCCACTATTTCCCAAGTTGCAAACACCTAAGTATTGCAGCCACCCATAGATTTATCTCGGGTGAGCCTGTGCAGTACCCTTTGTGTGTTGCGTTACCTTCTGGTCTACCAAAGGGGCCGATAGTTTTAGAGGGATTTTGTTGGTAGCTTATCAAAACTGAACCGGGTTCAATCTATGATAGTAAGGAAGGATCAGAGTAACCCATAAAGAATCCTAAGTAGAGACTAAAAGCTAATAATCCCCAACCACACTCACTGAGCTTTGAATTTCTATCGCAGGTTCGTGTTGGGGTTCTCCCATATTGCATGGGCCCTCAACCACATAACCAGGGGTGGTGGTAAGGCAAAATTTGTGTGGAGCATGTACCAACAACAAGCGTTCGATGATTTAAAGAAACGCTTGTGCTCAGCCCCAGTACTTCCATTACTGGACCTACAACAACCCTTTGATATCAAGACAGATGCTTCATATTATGTTGTGGGCGCAATTCTCACTCAACACGACCACCCTGTGGCCTATTATAGTGAGACACTATCAGATGTTGTTTGTAAGTACCCTACTTACGACAAATAAATTTACTCCATTGTGAAAGTCTATTGTGAGTGGATACATTACATTCTCGGGAAGGAGACAGTCATCCACATGGATCATAAACCACTGCAGTTCATGCAGACACAAGGAAAATTGCAGAATGAGCGCCATCAGAAGTGGTCCACATACTTGCCGCAGTTCACCTCAACATCAAGTATAAAAAAGGAATTACCAACCAAGTCTTTGATTTCCTCATCCGACTTCCAGTCGTGACACTCACCACGGTTCTATACTCTTGCAACCACGAGACCTCTGGGTGGCCCAACCTCTATGAGACAGACCCTAACTTCACCACCACATACCAAATGTTGGGTGCAAACTCAGTTGTCGCTAATTTCCATCTTTAGGATGGGCTATTGTGTTGACTGGGCCATCTCTACATTCCATCAAGCGAGCGCACGAAGCTTATTTGGGAATCCCACTATAGTCAAATGACAGGATACGTCAGCATCAAAAAGACAGTGGCAGTATTGCCGAAACATTTTTACTGGCCAAAACTTCGATAGAATGTCAACAAGTATATCCAGTCATGCACTACCTGTGCTATTTCTAAACCGACCACTAAGAAACAGGGTCTGTACACCCCCCTTCCTACTCCTGACAGGCCATGGGAATCCATCTCAATTGACTACATTTTGGTCCTTCCATCCACCAAGAAAGGAAATGATTGTGTCTTTGTGGTTGTTGATCGCTTTTCCAAGATGGCGATCATGGTTGCTTGCATGAATAGCATCATAGCATAGGCCACTGCCAAGTTCTTCTTTGAACAAGTCTGGGTACATTTTGGAATCCCAAAAACCATTGTCTTAGATCAGAACAGTCGGTTCCTCAGCACATTTTGGCCGAGCCTCTGGTCACTGCTGGACACCAAGCTCACCAAGTCCACTTCCTTCCACCCCTAGACAGATGGCCGAACTGAGGTCGTCAATCGAATCATAGTGCATATCTTGCACATGTACAATTCCAAGCACCCCATCACATGGGATGAGAGTCTGTCCTATGTTTAGCATAGCTACAACATCACCCTACATAGCTCAACCATCCACATTCCCTTTCAGGTCGGGTTGGGATTCCAACCATTGGGTCCCATGGATGTTGCACTACCTCTTGCGGCCACCCTGGCTGCTCCATCACCTGCTCCAACTAAAGCTGACAAAGCCTCCCAGTTCATTGAGCAGATATAGCACATCCAACAATAGGTTCAGGATATTTTACAGAAGTCCAATGCCAAGTACAAGTAGCTCCATGATCAACACTGGTTTCCACATAAGTTTCAGATGGGAGACAAAGTGTGGTTACACTTGTAGAAAGAACTCCTTACAGGGCCCCATCGAAAGCTTCGCCCACTTCCTTAAAGACCTTACACCATCACCAAGGCTGTCATTTAAAATGCTTTTGAGCTCAACATTCATCCTTTCCTTCACCTGCATCCAGTATTCAACATGGATTTTCTTCAGCCATGCTTCCCACCATTGTTGGACACCTCAGAGATAGTAGAAAATTTGACACCAACAGAGCTCAACCCTGAATGCATGCAAAAGGAATCTAGTGATCATATTGTCGACACACAGGTCAAGGTCACTCACCAACAAAGGATCTAGCTTTATCAAGTTGTCAAAGCAAGTCAACTCCTACACCAAGGCAAGTGGCTCACCCGGGGCCAAATTCAACAGAAATTTCCTCATCTGATGGGGGCACTCAACGCAATGGAGACCATTGCTTCCTAAGAGAGGAGGAAATATCCATATGGATTTCTATGTCCTCCCACCTATTCCAACTGGATCATTTTTCTCATTTTCTAGTTTGGCAGTTTTTTCCTAGTTTTCGGGTCCCTAACTTCCGGGGCCATTTGAGGCCCTAAACATCATTTTTAGGGCTCGCCATAGTCATATTATAGATAGATTCAATTCTGATGGCAACATGTGTATTCCTCATATAGACCTTTCCAACGGGCTATCTTGTGCCTAAAACAAAGATCGTATGCAAAAGTTACGACCCCGAGAAGTTGATGTACTAGCTTACCCCAACAGGGCCCACATGACTTTTGGCACTTCATCTCCTAGGGTTAGGTTTTTGGATGTCTAGGGTTTTGGCATTCCTGTTTATCTTTAAAATGCTTGGAGAGCCTCATTGTAACCATCTTCTTGCAAATGAGTGCATTCGTCACATCTCTTCTCAAAGATAAGCTGCCACCATTCTAACAAGCTTGTCTTCCACTACATTTTACAGTTTCAACAAATTTTCTTATTGAATAGAAACCAGTTTTACTGTATCTCTGTTATTGTACCTCTATTATTATTGTGTCTCTATGTTAATAATAATAAGAATCTTTATTCATTTTCGTTCTACTCATAAAATCTGAATCACAATCTCACACAATTCACACAGAGGTATTCAATCGATCAACTCCATATAACACTTGAAAAAGAGTATTTTTCCATTCATCATTCAAACAATTTTGTACAAGGTTTTACAAAGAGCCTCTCTCCCTAATGGCCTCTTAATATTTCACACTATTAGAATGATTCCCAAATTGGTTCCAAATCCATAATTACCTCAACTAGAAAATCCTTAGGATCCTCTAGATCCACAAAACCCTCCTAATATCTTCTAACTTGCCCTAATATCTCTCTAACTCACTCAAACTCTTGAGATCTTCTTAATAGGACAGATTCAATTACATTCAATAACAATCCTAATCCTATGGAATTTTTCTAGAATTCAAGAAAACATAGGAAAATACAAATAATTCAAGAACCCCTAGGTCTATCCAAACAAGCTTAATTTTGGAGGTAGGATTCTCCTACATCAGAATTCCAAGGAACAAAAAGTGTTCATGATCTCCTGATCATGAGTTCCAATTTTGAAGCCCTCCTAGGTCCCATACTTTCTATTGTTTCTTTCTTTCCTTGCTACCTTCTTGTGTTGTTGCCTGCAACTTCCCATTTTCTTTGTTGATGTAAATATTCTTTGCTTCAATATGTCTTCTCTGAGACATCTTCACCATCATCATCCTCATCTCCTCAATCTCCATGTCCAGTCTATCCTCTGGCTGGTACATGTTGTTGTAAACTTATTTTTGTAGCTTGTTGTTGTTGTTCAATGGTTGTTGCGCTTCCTCTTCTTCACATATCCATCTCAAAGTATTAGAGATATTTAACTCTTCTATAGAAGATTGAATTATATTTTCAGGGTTCTTTCTCTCAATCATGCAATATCCCTTATAAAACCTTGGGTTGATCAATCAGTCTTTAAGCATCTTCAATTCTTCCTCAAAATCATTGGGCACTATATCAAAGTGTTGGCCTTAAATTTATTCTTTGTTTTCTACAACAACAAGATTTCCCACATCTGCATCAATTGATAAAAAGTGACTCAGGTACTGACCATCTTCATGAGACAATGTCGTCTCCTCCTTCTCTATGAAAAAATTCTAAATATGTTTACCTTCACTTTCTTCAGTACTTGCAAATACACAGCAATGATCAGTTACCAAACCATGAGACTCTGAAGTCTCTATTGATGCTTCCAACACCATCTTGATCTACTCTAATGCAACATCAAATTCCTCATCTACCTCTCATGACATCATCCACTTATGCTGGAATGAACACCTTATCAAACTTTCACCAACATATACCTTTTCAACTATTTCATTTGCAAGTTGTGTGTATCCTCCACCTTGGCCACCTTCATGAGATGAAAATGTATCATCCTTCTTCATAAAAATAAAATGATTATGTTATGTTGATATGCCTTTAGAAATCATATCTCTACCTTCAGTAGTTTTTATGATAGTACCAAGTGGTTGTCTAGCTTCTTCCTTTGCACAACATGCAACCATACACAATATATCATATTTAAAAACATAAGGATTTCTAGCCTCATTTGATTCTTCCTTCAGCACATCCTCATATTGAATTGAAATCTCCATAGAGTCCATGAGACTTTTATTAAGTCTCTCTTCTTCATCATCCTCTCCCAGGATATCACCTTGCTCAGGTTCACATAAGTGAAATCCTTCCTCTGCAAGTGACCTATGCCTGAACTCAACTCCTCTTAGTTTCTCATTCTTCATCAAAGCACTCAACCTATGCTTCAGGCTCTTCAAGATTCTCCTCAAATTCCTTGCAAATAAATGCATCATAGTCCACATGGATCTCTTCTTCAGGTTCCATCCTTGTCTTTGATTTTCCTCAATATTACTTTGTAGTAGTTGTCCAATGTAACTGATTTGTTCTCTTAACTCATCCATTTCTCTATGAAGATCCTCTTGACATATCCTATTTATTCCATTTTCATTGGCATTCTCCTTTCCTCTGTTGTGGTTTCCCCCTGAACCTTCATAATGACCATCACCAGTCATTTTCACCTCTATATTTGTGAACATCTCCTATTCCACTATGAGTTTCATATATCCTTTCTCTCTAGCAATTATCCTCTACCTACCACTCAATACCTCACCTAGCTTCCTCTGATCTATGGAATTTTGATATCCTCTGGTTCTCTCTACTAGAACCTTCTGAGAACTCCTCTGCTCTTTTATGGATTCTACACTTTTTCTCACAATCTATGAGAACATCCAATTGTCCTCCTCACTTCCAATCTACAGTTGAAAGTGTTTATAACACTCCACTACTGCAAGGTTCTGCCACAATCTTATCTTGAGAGCTCTACTGCTCCCTTCTTCTTTTGTCACATCTCTACTGGTTGTTGGTTGCTACCAATTATTTTATGCTACCTGCGAATACAAATCTTCATACCCAAAGTTAATAAAAATACTAATTATTACATGTAAGATCTATTCATGAGAACTTATCCTCCAAATTCAATACACTTTAATGGACAACTCCCTATTCAATACTTCAACAATATTTTCATGCATTCCTCTATGCATGTTCCCTCTGAATCAAATCAGATCCTTTGCTTGTTGCAATCTTCATTTGCATATTTCCCTTGTTCAATGCAAACATAAACTATTTTCTTTGATACTGAAAATGATGACCTTCCAGCCTATTGTTTCCCATAGGTGTTGAATTATTGGACTTCAATTTTGGTCAGCTCAAGGCTCTCGAGTTGTTCTCAACTTCTTTTTTTCATTCGCCCAAAACTTGTTTAACAAAGTTTTAATTCTCTATTCTCGCACCAACCCCACAGTGCTTAACTCATAACACTCAAACCTTTTCATCCACATGACCAATGCTTATCCACTTGAGTGCTCAAACATGGCGTTAATCCTCTATGTGACTAATCCCGATGTGTCTAGGCTTTGTGACCATGAGCTTCTCGCCTTAAGTGCTAACTCCTTGGTGTTTATCTTCCATATGACTATGCATCGGGACAATGAGTATGGATGTTAGATACCATACTTTCCCAAAGGATGCAAACTTACCACTTTCTCATCCTGATTTGGTGGATGTTATAATCTCGTCCATTGATCAAATGAAATTATCAATGGTCGATGTTAAAAATCGATCTATGGAATGATTAAACACTAATCATTTATTTCACAGCTTTATCCTGGACCGTGGATTTATCTCAGTCTATATTCATCACAAGTCATTGGTCAGTCATAGCCTGACGTCTATTGTCGCCAAACCACTTGAACGTTTTGATTTACAACACACCCCCAAGACTTGATATGGTATGACATGTCGCTAACCATGTGGAACTGCTGATATGGATCTGCCACTTTTCGATCACTAGGCTACCACATGTCACCTCTTATTCGTCAATCCGACTGTCATATGTTTCTTTCACATTCTCCCACGTCTCCACCATGTGTCACTATTTCATTCGTTGATTCCATATCCAAGGTATGTAAACTGCCACATGTCACTATGGTGACCTTTCACATGTCTCTTCCTTGTTCATTGATCTATTCAATTCTGAATAGATCTGAGTTGTTAATCAACATTTCTCTATTGAAATGATTTCATTTGTAGGACTTTGATGGTCCTAATTCAACAACAAATGATAAATTTTTACATGTCGTCTCCTTAATCGTTACTTCGAATTGATCTTTATTATTTGTCATCTTATACTTCACAAACCTGGACCATTGATTAAACAAATTGGTCTTACTGATACTTCCATGTTTCATCTCCAAACACATCACCCTAGATCACTCTAAAACCATCTGGGTCGTCGGTCGCATCTCCTTCATCACAGTTTTTTGGCCGGGGTCATATGGTGTATTGGACTCCGATAATGTATCTTGATTAATGGTGGATATCCCTTGATGTATCCATCTGATGGACTAATATATCCTTCTTGTTGCACAACTCTCCTCCATTCTCGATCTATGAGCATGATTTAATCATTGGTTGAATGGATGGTCATGTTTCCTTTGTGACTTTATAACCAAATATGATTACTCATGCACATTCATTCTCGATCTGATGGTTCCAATTACTGAAAATCCAATGGTTATCATGGATCTCGACAGGGATCTGACAGTTCCTATTTCTCTATCTCCTACAAAGGGTTTTAACTCTATTCTTTAAATATTTTACGCACAGAGTTGAATCTGACTCTATTTCTTCAGAATCTCACCATGATCAAAGGATCATTATTGATCCTATCATGATCAATAATCCACCATGATCCATATGGGTGTTTTCCTCTTGATACCTGCATGTACAATATTAACAAAGTTTGATCTGGACTATAGAAATCTCACACAATTCACACATAGGTATTCAATCGATCAACTCCATACAACACTCGAAAAAGAGTGGTTTTTCATTCATCATTCAAACAATATTGTACAAGGTTTTACAGAGAGCCTCTCTCCCTAATGGCCTCTCAATATTTCAAACTATTGGCCTAATTATACATTAATTTGGCCACACCTTTATCGTAGGCTTACAATTTCTTATACAAATGAAAATAACTTGAATAGGTTCCAGATCCACAATTCCCTCAACTAGCAAATCCTTAGGATCCTCCCAATCCACAAAACACTCCTGAGATCTTCTAACTTACCCTAAGATCTCTCTATCTCACTCAAACTCTTGATATCTTCTTAATAAGGAAGATTCAATTACATTCAATAACAATCATAATCCTATGTAATTCTTTTAGAATTCAAACAAACATAGGAAAATACAAATAATTTAAGACCCCCCTAGGTTTAACCAAACAAGCTTAATTTTGGAGGAAGGATTCTCTTGCATCAGGAACTCATATCCATGAGGAAGAAGTGAAGGGACTGAATATTAGTGTGGGAAATGAGGATACATAGTCTAATCGACATAGGAGAAGAGCAGATCCAATAGATTTGATAGAGACCATGAAGAGCTTAAGAATAGAAGTGCATAGTTACATAGATAATAATGAGAGAATAATAAGAGATCAAGAAGACCAGAACCATTTTAACACCTAACTACTACATACATAGTATTAACCAACTGAAAAATAAAGTCAGAGTTGGAGCAAGTTCAAGACATGAGGAAAGAGGCATACCCCATGCAAGAAGAGATAATTGTAGAAGATCCAGGAATTGAAGGAGCATTAGTAGGAATCATAGACCACATCACTCACCTATTTACTCAACAAGGAAGGAACATTTATCTAAACAATCACAAACTAACCCATAAGTATCCCCTGTCAGAAATCAAAAGAGAAGGAATGAATTGGACAACTTTCAACGAGAACTCAGGAAGCTCAAGCCACCAAATTTTGATGGAGAAAACAAAAGGGGAGAAGAGGTTGAAGCTTGGTTGTTTTTAATTAGAAAGTATTTCCAATTACATAACTATTCCTCCAACTTGGAAGCTAGGGTTGTCATATACCATTTGCAAGGAAAGGCTTCTATGTGGTGGAATGAGCTGAAGCAGGTGAAGCACAGAAATGAAAAGAATATCACTTGAAAGTAGTTTAAGAAATAATTCCATTGGTGTTATATTTTAGAGCATTACTATAAAAAAAATATGCAATATTTCTTTGAAATTGAGATAGGAAATATAGTTATAGATGATTATGAAAAGAAGTTATTAGATTTGATGATACATGTGGGATTCATTAAATATGAGAAGGTAAATATTCAGAGGTTTTTGAGTGGGATACCTATCATTTACAAAGATAAAATACAATTTTTTTATCCAAAGACTTTGGAAGAGACCATAAGGAAGGCTAAGTATATGTATGAGTAGAGTAAAGCGAGATAAACATTCTAAAAGTCTTGGAAGGAAAAGAAGAATGAAAAAGTGGAACAAAGGATGAGAGGTTTCAAACATTCGTAATCTTTTAGGAGTAGTCCTAATGTATATCAATAAATCTAGGTACCTCATAGTGAGTCAAATATGGTAGAATATTCCGGAAAAATACCAAGATCGCCAATCAAATGTTGGGGGTGTAAAGGAGATCATTTGTATAAATATTTCCCTCATAAAGAAGAAAAAATGAGGACTATTCACAACCTTCAAGAAGCTACTATAGTTGAATATGTGGGTAGAAATATTCCAAGGATATATGCATCCTGTTGGATCATGTTGTCATTGATGCCAAAGGTTTGATTGATTGATGTCAAAATATTGATGTCAAGTGATTGATTAATTGATTGATGCCAAAGGATTGATTGATTGATTGATGATTGATGTCAAATGAACAATGTATTGTCATAGCATACTAATGTAATATGTATTGTTCTTGATGTGAATGGATTGATGTCAAGTGGAATCATAGTCATATAATGCCATGCATAAATTAAGATGGATCAATGAGTTTTCATTGACATGATGCATGGATGAAGATGGATCAATGAGTTTTCATTGATATGATGCATAGATGAACATGGATCAATGCGTTGTCATTGATACATGATGCATAGATGAAGATGGATTGATGTGGTTTCATTGGTATATGATGCATTGTTGGATTGATGTAAAGATGATTTATTATTGTCTTATCATGGTTGATAAGGAGTACAAATGGATGAACTCCAAAGTGGTCCCCTTATAGTGAAAGCCCTCATGGGAAGACGCTTTACGGTTGAGTTATCTTATACGAATGGTTGGAGAACCCATGCTTTATTGTGGAACAATGAGATGAAGATCAATGAATTTGTCAGCAAAACTATCCTAGATGGATAGTTCTTGTCATTCCATTTCTGGTGGTATGTGGAATGTCACATAACTCCTCATGATTTGAAATTTATGGCCTTACGAAGATGGAGGACCCTCATATGTTGGCTTGAAGCCCCAAAAGGTGAAAGAAGTCAAAAAGGTTGCAAAGAAGAAATTGTTATTTAAATGATAAAGTAAAGTGACAAAGTCAAGAAGGATTATTTAAATAATAAAGTGAAGTGACAGAATCAAAGAAGATTATTTAAATGATAAAGTGAGGTGACAAAGCCAAGGAGGAATATTTAAATGATAAAGTAATGGAGAAATTTCTAATTATGGAAAGTGGTTAACCTTAAAAATGAGGAAAATGGGTTAAGTGACCTAGAAAT
>SNQJ01S0018323.1:24675-42088 GCA_010110895.2 Picea sitchensis | reverse complement strand
CTGACACATCTCTTCTTAGAGATAAGCTGCCACCATTCTAGCGAGTCTTTCACTCTGTATTTTACAGTCTCTGTACATTTATTTCATTAATAGAAATCGTGCATTACTGTATATCTTTGACTCTTTTTATTTCTACTATATCTTTGTTATATTGTTGTCTCTCTTGCAATATCTCTAAATATTTATGTGTTATATCTCCGCTCTCATTTCATGCCAAAAATAATCTGGATTAGTGGTATCAGAGCAGGTTGTTCTTGATCATTTTTTCAGTGCATGTCCCCGACGAGGTCCGAGTATAGAAAGTTGGGTCTCGAGCTTGTCTCTCTTGAGGAAAATCGCTCTCGCACACCCAAGAAACCCTCAATGGCAGAAGAAAAGAAAAACGACGAAGCAGACGATCCTATCAATTTGTTGCTTGAGCAATCTCTCACGCGATAGAGGGATGAAATGATGGAGATTTTTTCCCACGTCCTTGAACGTCTACCGATAGAAATAGGCACATCTTCATCAAGCGGCCACTTTGGAGGCACCTCGCCTTTCAAGGTACAATTTAATTTTGATATTCCTATATTTGAAGGACAGATAGATGCAAAATCCCTAGACAAATGGTTAAATCTGCTAGAAGGTTATTTCTCTGTTAACAAATTTTTCGACAAAGAAAAGATCACCTTCGCACTCCTTAAAGCTCTCCCCCATGTCAAACATTGGTGGGAAACTTATTGGAAGCAAAGTTCCACAGAGGAGTCTGAAATATATGGGGTCGATCCCACTTGGGATTCTTTTGTGGATGGGGTAAAGGAACAATATTACCCTGTTGGCAACTATGATGACCAGTACATGAGATGGACCACACTGCAGCAAGAGAGGGGCCAAGCAATTCCGGAGTTCACCAATACCTTCCATACCTTGTGCACAAAGTTGGGTATCAAAGACTCTAAACGACATTTGGTTCTGAAATACCGTGGGGCTCTACACAGATACATCCAAACTGAAATGGATTTTCTGGACATCTCATCACTCGGTGTTTCTTATCTATATGTTGTCAAAATTGAGTATAAATTTAAGCACTAGAGAAAACAGGAGTTCGGGTCTTTAAATCTGCAACAACCAAAGTATGGAAAAGATAGCCCTAACAAACAGTCTCTGGAAAACCAGTCCAAGACACATGAAAAGAAGGGTCATGGGAAGACAAAGGACACTAGAAAATGGTGTGATTTCCACAAAATCCCCTGGTGCAACACCGATGAATGTCGCTCAAAATAGTCATTGGTGGCCGAGATCAAAGACAAGGATTTGAACCCTGATTCTGAATCTGATTCTGAAAATACTCGTAAAGGAAAGATCATTGACGTAGACCCCACTTTTATTTTCGCGACCGCAACAATTCAACTAGAAGAACCAACAGATCCTGAAGAGGGGGAGAGCCTTTTTCATTCACAGATGTGGGTGAAGGGGACCCCGCTGCATTTTATTATTGATAGCAGAAGCCAGAAAAACCTCATCTAAGTAGAGGTCATCAAACAGTTGGGATTGTCGAAAACACCACACCTGCATCCATACAACATCAGGTGGCTTCAGCAAGGATGAGATCTTCGTGTCAGCCAATAGTGTCGATTGTCATACGGCATCCAACCCTTCAAGCATGAGGTATTATGTGATGTTTCCCCACTAGATGTCTGTGATGTTCTCTTGGGCCAGCCATATATGTGGAAGCATCATGTTGTTTATGAGGCTCGACCCCATAGTGTCATTGTTACTTTGGGGGGTCATCTCTACAGAATACCAAAGGTAGTTCCAACTATTTTTCCACCTAAAAAGTGTCGCAAGGTAGTATCTCATACTGCAAAATTCAGCTTCTTCACAATATGTTCAAAAGGGGAATAGAAGGACACTGCAACCACTACAGTCTCGCCCCCTGCACCTTCTATCCAACAGAAGCAGGTCGAAAAGGTTGCAACAAAGTGCAAAGATTCCTTATGTACACCTTCCTCTCATGTAGCTCGACTTGTTGAACAACCTCAACTTCAACAAGTTCATGACAAACTTCCACAAACTAAGCAGTGTGACGTCTCCAGCAATACAAGCAACTCACCCAGATGTAGATCCAGCAAATGCTTTTCCCTCTCCCCCAGGAACTCAATGCAATGGATACCATTGCTTCCTAAGGAAGGAGGATTGATCCAGGTGTATATCAGTGGCCACCCACCTTTTCCTACTGGCTCAAAACAGTTTTCTGGCAATTTTGGCAATTTACTATTTTTAGCAGGTTTTAACTTCTGGGACCATTTTGAGGGCCTAAATGAAGGTTTTTCGAGATCAAGGTTCTCAATGAATCTCCTTGACAATACCTTTCCAACGATCTATCATGCGCCTAAAACGGAGATCGTATGCAAAAGTTACGACCCCGGGAAGTTAATGTACTAACTTACCCAAACGGGGCCCACGTGACTTTTGGCGTTTCATCTCCTAGGGTTAGGTTTTTGGATGTATAGGTTTTTTGGCATTTCTGTTTATTGTAAAAGGGCCTTCAGAGCCTCATTGTAACCATCTTCTTGCAAATGCGAGTAGCTGACACATCTCTTCTCAGAGATAAGCTGCCACCATTCTAGCAAGTCTTTCACTCTGTATTTTACAGTCTCTATACATTTATTTCATTAATAGAAATCGTGTATTACTGTATATCTATGACTCTTTTTATTTTCACTATATCTCTGTTATATTGTTGTCTCTCTTGTAATATCTCTAAATATTTATGTGTTATATCTCCGCTCTCATTTCGTGCCGAAAATAATCTGGATCATTATCTCAATGGATTTCCTTGGAGATTTATTGAATATCAAACAAGTACATGATTATTTGTTAGTGGTAGTCGATAGGTTTAGCAATATGGCCCAATTTATTCCCTTTAAGAAGACTATGAGTAGACAAGAATTAGCCAAGTTGTTTTCCAAAATATATCAATGCATTTTGGATTTTCCTAAATCTATTATTCAAACATGGATAAAACAATTTTGAGCTTTTTTGGAAAGAATTGCAGGTTATGATCAATACTAAATTGAAAAGGAGTACATATTTTCACCAAATACAAATGCACTTATGGAGGTGGTGAATAGAACCATGGTTCAGTTTCAAGAGGTTTTAATATAAGTCATTATAATACTTGGGATGAGATTTTTTTTTATATTTATCACTACTATGATCAAACAATTCATATATCTAGAAGTGAATTGTCATCCTTTGATCATGATACTGGAGAGAATTCAATGCATTGTCGTGATGGACAAGACAAATCCATCAAATTCATTGATAATTCAAGTGACATCATCTTAGATAGATACAAGGAAATGGAATTCAAGAATACATAGCCAAGTTTAGAAGGAATTACATCCAACTAGGCATTAGCTAGTGTGGTAGCAAGGTGATGATGAATTATATCAATGGATTTTATAGCCACATAGGAGAGGAGATGATGAGGAATTTAAAAAGGCCATGTATATCAAATACAAACATGGTGCAAAATCCACTGATAGAGCAAGCTATTCTAGAACAAAAAGGAAGAAGACCTAAGAAGGAAAAGGGAAGCATAAAAGTAATAAAAATGTTTGTCAATACCATGTAGAAGGAATTTCATTGTTAACATTGTATTAAAATATTCATGACAATGAAATTATTAGACATTGTGACTCGATCTCATTCCTAAGAGATGAATTTGGAAAAAAAATCTTGAAGACCTAGACAGTTGGAGGTAAGGAAATAAAATGAGCATTGGATGTTGATGAAAAAAAATTGTTGATGGTTTAGTGGAAAGTTGTCAATACATGAAGCGATAAGTTTTCTAAACCCTTGAAAGAAGTGAGAAACCCGATATCTACTCACAAGCAAAGTTCCCTAGATGCAATGAGGGAGAAGTTGTTCCATTGAAAATGTAAATCAAGAAGATAGTGGTAACAAATATTTTCAATTATAGTAGTTTTAGGAACCTAAATTATGATTCATTGGTGTAACAACTAGGATTTAGTACCACTACACATCCTAAACCATATCATTTGGATTAGCTATAGAAGGATGCGGAGTTGTAGATCACTCACCAAGTTAATTTAAAGTTTTGTATTTCAAATCAATTCATGGATGGATTGGAATGTGACACTATACCTTTAGATGTCTGTGAGTTGTTATTGGTAGGCCATATTTATGAGATACAAATGTTATTCTCCAAAGAAGAGATGACAATGGAGGTTGATGAATGAAGGATAACCATACCTCATCAATAGTTACAGGGGCATGAAAACAATTTCTTTAGTTTATGCTAATCAACCTAAAAGGTTGATTAACATAGTTAGAAATTTGCAATGTTTTTTTTTTAGGAACAAAGAGGAAAACCTGCAAAGATATAATCAAAAGAAATAGTTGATATCATAGTCAAAAAGAAAGGAAACTTGAGTCAACTTGTGAGAAAATATGAAGTCACTTTTGTAGAACAAAAATGGTTGCCTCTAAAGAGGCCAAATAAGCATGAGATTTAATTATTTCTAGTGTTACCACTACCAAATCTTGGATTGTACCGAAATTCCATCATGGAGACTGAGAAGATTAAGAGGTAGATTCAAGAGTTGTTGGATCAAGGGGTTATTGAGCCTAGTGTGTCCCCTGTGGATATCCCATTGTGTTGGTTCCAAAAAAGGATAGTACTTAGAAAATGTATGTTCATTTCAAAACACTCAACAAGATCTCTCTGAAGAGTCGATATCCTCTACCAAGGGTTGATGAATTGAGAGATCAATTACAAGGAGTAAAGTATTTTTCCAAGTTGGATCTCAAACCTAAATATCATTAGGAAATAATCAAAGACGAGGATACTTGAAAGGATACTTTTAAAAGAAAACAAGAGTTGTTTGAATGGTTGGTAATACCATTTGGGATCACTAATGCACCAACCATGTTCACATTGTTGATGAATGAATTTATTAATCCCTTCATTGACGACTTTGTAGTTGTATATGTTGGGTTTTTATATTCTTTACAATGAAAGTCTAGTCGAGGTGGATCAATTGGGAGAGAAAGTCGAAGGTCGAAGTGATCAACCAAGCAAAGTCGAAGTCGAAGTGATCGATATCAAGTCAAAGAGGTCAGCCAACAAGAGGTTGTTAGTAGGTCATGTGGCAATTGATTAAAGACTAAATAAAGGTTGACTAGTAATCCTACTAGTAGTCGATTGTAACAAAATCTTGAGATTCGTGGGATTTGTAGCCAATGATCTGTGTGGATCTATAACCATTTTTTCGATGAATTTATTTAGGGTTTTTCCTACTGTAAATCCTATAAATAAGGCATGATGTAATATTGTAGAAGAAAATCAATAATCTTTATATCAGTCTGTTATAAGTTGTTGGTCATATAGATGTAATCTGAATTGGTTGTAGGGTTGTTCTTGTGGAAACAAGAATGTATGATATCAACTGTGTCTTAGATGTAGACCAAGTTTATATATGTAACCTTTTATTCTGAATAAATAAGAAAAAAAGATAGCAAGACGCTCAAGCAATGTTGGTTTTCCCGTTTGGGTTTCCAAGGTAAAATCTGTGTGTACTGTGTGATTGCTTTGTCATTTAATTTCTAGCTTAAATTTGTCTTTCTCTCTTCTATTAGGTTTAGCATGTAAGTCTATTTTCCTAACATGTGGTGTCAAAATTGGTTTGAAAATATTGGATCTGAGCTAAACCCTAGGTACAGTAAGAGTCATAAGTCATAGATATTTAAATTTGTGCTTAAAATAATGGCAAGTAGTTCGAGGATAAAGATCAAAAAAATCAATGGCTAGAATTTTGAGCTTTGGAAGCTTAAAATTGAAGATCTCCTTGTAGATTGAGAACAATGGGTAGCAGTTTGTCTAGGTACCATTTTGATAGGTATGTCGAGGGAAGAATGGGATAAAATCAAAAGAAGGGAAAGGAGTACGATTCAACTTTGTCTTTCAAATTCAGTGTTGTTGAATGTCTCGGGTGAAGACTTGGCCAAGAAACTATGGGACAAGTTGGGGAGATTGTACCGGTCTAAATTTCTGGTAAATAAGTTGTTCCTTAGAAAAAAACTATATCTTCTAAGGATGAGTGATGGTAGTTCAGTAACTGAGCATTTGAATGCATTCAATACTATAATAAGTCAATTATTATCTATAGATATCAAAATCATTGAGGAGGAGAAATGTATTAGCCTATTATGTTATTTTCCAGACTCCTAGGATAGCTTAATCATGACTATATAGAGTAATTCAACCACAATAGCGCTAGAATACATGGTTGTATATCTATTGTCAGAAGAAATGAGAAGGAATAACATGGAAGGATCAACCAAAGATGATTTAATGGTAAGGGTTCGACCAGTTGAGAGAGATAAAGGAAAATTCTCTGGTAGAAATTCTAAGTCGAAGGGTAGATCTAAATCCCATGTTTAGTCGACGAGAAGATGTTAGAAATGCGGTAAAGTTGGGCATTATAAAAGGGACTGAAAGTTGAAGGAAAAGGAAGTCGGTATACGACTCGATGAGAAGTAGTTGACTGAGAGAAAGACTACTCTAGATAAATGAGGCAATGTGTATCTAGTGTCAACCAATACACTGTCAGATCAATATGTTTGGTTGATCGACTCAGGAGAATCCTAATATGACACTACACAGAGAATGGTTCTATGAATATGAGAGATATGAAGGAGGAGATGTGTTATTTGGGGATGACTCGAAAACCAAATTTGTTGGATGGGGAAGAGTTTGAGTTATATTTCAGGATGGGAGGAGTAGAACCCTTCCAGGTGTGCTACATATTATGTTTTTGGAAAGAAACTTGATATATGTCAGCAAGATGAGTGATGTAGGAGTGCACACTCTATTTCATAAGGATACATGCACAATGGTTATAGGTGTGATGGTATTAATGAAAGGATTTTGGATTATAACTCTATAAAATTTGTTAAGGAATGTTGAATCCACTCGGTGCAACAACATTGTTGTTCTTGAAGTCAACTCAACTCATCTCAGGTTGAGTTGATTCAAGTCAACTCTAAAAGTCTTCGTCAAGTTGACCCAACCATGATATGGCACAAGAGGATGGGATAAAATGGAGAAAAAGGACTTTGATCTATGCATAACAAAGGTATGGTCGAAGGTTTTCCTGAATGTAATGTAGAAGTTGATTTTTGTGAACATTGCATATATGGAAAACAAAATCAGGTTAGGTCCCCATCTGAAGCGACAAGTGAAAAGGGTATTTCAAAATTAGTTCATAGTGATGTGTCTGGACCTATAAGAGTGCCTTCACTTGGTGGATCCCTATATTATGTCTCCTTCATAGATTATTTCTCCATAAAGGCATGGATATATTTCCTGAGGAAGAAGTCAAAGATTTTCTAGAAATTCACAGAGTTTAAATATCTTTTAGAAAACCAGACAGATAAGAAGATCAAGGTGTTGAGAACTGACAATGATGGTGAATTTTGTGGAAAGGAGTTTTAGCAATTCCGCAAGCAATGTGGCATAACACACCAAAATACCACACCATATACCCCCACAACAAAATGGAATTTTTGAAATAATGAACATAACATTGATGGACAAGGCAAGAAGCATGCTCAGTGGTGTTGGGATCACATAAGAATTTTGTGAAGAGGAAAATGACAATGCAAAATATTTGGTGAATATGTCTCTTTCATCGGCACTAGTCAACATGAATCTGCATGAGATATGGTTTTGAAACAATCCTTCACTTTCACATCTCAAAATGTTTGGTTGTGATGCATTTGTGCATATTCCCAAGGAAAAGAGGAGCAAGTTTGACAAGAAGGAAGTTAAGTATACTTTCATTGGATACAAAGAAGGAATGAAAGGATATAAGCTTTGGGATCTTGCATCTAGGTGAACAATGTATTGTCGAGATGTGGTCTTCATAGAAGTCAGAAGTAAGTCTGAGTCTGAAGTGGTTCAAACAAAGAAAAATCTAGAGAAGGTGAGGTTTGAACTGAGGAATGAAGAAGATGATTCAGGTGAGTTGATTGAATCTAATGAAGAGGTGGAACAATCAACCTCGGTTGTTGAGTAATAAAACTAGTCGAAAGGTATAGTCCATATGAATTTCGTTCTGCATTTGTGTTAACTTCCACTGACAAGGAGCCCAAGTCGATCAGGGAGGAAATTGACTCGGCAGAGGGTAGACTCTGGAAGAAATCCATGGTTGAAGAGATGGAATTCTTACACAAGAATGATATGTGGGATTTAGTCAAATTACCTAGTAGAAGAAATCTCATCGGTAGCAAGTGGGTATTCAAGAAGAAGATAAACGCAATAGGTTAGGTCGAGAAATTCAAAGCTTGACTGGTAGCAAAAGGATATTCCCAAGTCGAAGGAGTCGACTTAGATGAGATTTTTCCCCTGTTGCAAAACTAACTTCCATTAGAGTATTAATGACTCTAACTGCAACATTTCATCTTAAATAGATCAAATGGATGTGAAGACAAAGTTCCTGCATGGGTACTTGGAAGAAGAAATCTACATGAAAAATCCCAAAGGATGTGTAGTAAAGGGAAAGAAAGATCTAGTGTGCAAGTTGAAAATATCCCTTTATGTTCTAAAGCAATCACCAAGGATGTGGTACTGAAAGTTATACACATACATCCATAGTTTGAGATTTGTGAGAAGCAAAGTTGATCATTATGTATATTCCAAGGAAGAAGGTGGGTGTTTCATATATGTAGCATTATATGTCAACAACATGTTGCTAATCAGAAACAACATGGATGTAATAAGGGAGGTGAAGAAGAAGCTATCCTCCAAATTCAACATGAAGGATATAGATGTAGCAAACTTAATTCAAGGAATGGAGATCAAGATAGATCAGGAAGTTAGAAAGTTTTGGTTGAACTAGAGGAAATGCATTGCAACAATCTTAAAGTGTTTCAACATGCAGGATTGCAAACCTGTAAAGGTGCCAATTCCTGTGGGAGAAAGGTTAATTGTTGAACAGTGTCCAAAGACACAAGAAGAAATCAAGGACATGGCACATGTTCCCTATGCAAGTGTTGTTGGTATTCTGATGTATGTGATGGTATACACTTGACCAGCCATTGCCCATGTAGTGGTAGTGCTGAGAAGATACATGTCGACACTTGGAAAAGATCACTAGGAACTTTTCAAGAGAGTAATCAAGTATTTTTGTGGCACAAAATACTATGTTATATGCTACCAAGGGAAACCTAGAGTTGACAGTAAAGTATATGTACATGTCTTTTCCAATGCCGACTTAGCTAGAGATTTGGATCAATGAAGGCATACCAGTGGACATGTGTTTAAGATGTTCAGTGAAGCAATCAACTAGATGAGTAAGAAACAGGTGGTCGTATCTTTGTCAAAAAAAAAGTTGAATAAATGGCAACAACTCATGGAAGCAAAGAAGTGGTATGGATGCAACGACTGTGTTCAAGGATCAGTTTTGAGTACAGATTTATGAAGATAAATTGCAACAGTCAAAGCACAATATTCTTGGTAAATAACCTAGCTTATCATTCCAAGACTAAGCATATTGATGTACAATACCATTTTGTAAGAGACATGGTGGAAAGCAACAAGGCGTTGCTAGAGAAAGTAAACAAGTTGGAAAACATAATAGACTCTTTGACCAAGTTTGTGAGTGATGTGAATTTCTCTTGGTGTCAAAAGGAAATGGGAACTTTTACCCTGGGTCTATGAAAAAAAGTTCAGGAAAATCTCGGTTCAACAAAGAAGACAACAAGTGGGAGAATGTTGGGTTGTTATATTCTTTGCAGTGAAAGTCTAGTCGAGATGGATCGACTAGGAGAGAAAGTTGAAGTTCGAAGTGATCGTTGTTGGATTACTGAGAGGGGGGGTGAATCAGTAATAGAGCAATTTAACCATATAATCCAAGTGGTATATCAATGAAGCATTATTATCCAATAACTGCAGAGTAAATAAGCAATGAACAAATGAACAATCATACACATNTCCATCTTCATCTATGCATTCTCATCAAGGAAAATACATATTATATTACATCAATCATCAATCAATCAATCCTTTGACATCAATCAATAACTTGACATCAATCAATGACATAAATCAATCAAACCATTGGAATCAATGACAACATGATCCAACAACAATACCGTTTTGTAAGAGACATGGTGGAAAGCAACAAGGCGTTGCTAGAGAAAGTAAACAAGTTGGAAAACATAATAGACTCTTTGACCAAGTTTGTGAGTGATGTGAATTTCTCTTGGTGTCAAAAGGAAATGGGAACTTTTACCCTGGGTCTATGAAAAAATGTTCAGGAAAATCTCAGTTCAACAAAGAAGACAACAAGTGGGAGAATGTTGGGTTGTTATATTCTTTGCAGTGAAAGTCTAGTCGAGATGGATCGACTAGGAGAGAAAGTTGAAGTTCGAAGTGATCGATCAGGAAAAGTCAAATTCAAAGTGATTGAGAAAAATTCAAATAGGTCAGCTGACAAGATGTACTCAGGAGGTCGTGTGGAAACCTATTGAAGAGGGAATGGAGGTCGATTGGTAATCTAATTGGTATTCGACTATAACAGAATCCCGAGATTTGCAGGATTTGTAGCCTATGATCTGCGTGGATCTGTAACCATTTTTTGGGTGCCTTTCTTTAGGGTTTTTCCTATTGTAAAGCCTATAAATAAGGTGTGATATAATACTATAGAATCAAATAAATCATCTTTAGATCAATATTTTAGAGGTTGTTGGTCATGTAGATGTAATCCGAATTGGTTGCAAGGTTGTTCTTGTGGAAACAAGAAGGTATGATGTTGATTGTGGCTTAGGTGTAGATCAAGGTTAGACATGTAACCTTTAATTCTAAATGAATAAAAAAACAAGAGAGAAAGAGATTCATATGGATAATGGTGGCCACCCACGTGTTCCAAATTCTAGCTAGCTCATCTTGACGTTTTTTCAGTTCAACACATTTTTTTGTAATGGGGAAATTTCTTTGTAATTGTGGGTTCTTCACTTACGAGGTTGTACTGAATCCCTACATAGCATCCAAGTGGATATTGATGGCCGCCTACCTATTCTAACTGGATTATTTTGGAATATTTCATGTCAATACATCTTTTTGTACTTCCAAGGCCAGTTTGGGGCTCTAAACAGTGTTTTCTTGGCTTGACATAGTCAAATTGTATATAAAGTTAAATTTTGATGGAATAATGTGTATTTCTTGAAAACACATTTCCAAAGAGATATCAAATTCCTAAAATGGATATCATATGAAAACTTTATGACCCCGGGAATTTAATGTACTAACTTACCCCAACAAGGCCCACATGAGTTTTGGTGCTTCATCTCTTAGGATTAGGTTTTTGGACGTCTAGGGTTTTGGAATTCATGTTTATCATAAAAATTCCTTTTGAGCCTCATTGTAATCATATTTTGGTGAATGAGCGTAGCCGTCACATCTCTTCTCAGAGATAAAGCTACCACCATTCTAGCGAGTCTTGCACTCTGTATTTTTACAGTCTCTCTACATTTCTTTCATTAACAGAAATCATGTATTGTTGTATTTCTCTGTTTCTGGAAATTTTTATGTGTATTTCATTGTAATATCTCTACTTTCATTTCATTGCGAAAATAATCCAAATCAATTGTATCAGAGCAGGCTACTCTTGATCATTTTTCAATGCATGTCCCCGACAAGGTCCGAGTATAGCAAGTTGGGTCTATAGCTTGTCTCTCTTGAGGAAAATTGCTCTCGCACACCCAAGAAACCCTCTATGGTGGCAGAAAAGAAAAATGGTGGAGTTGAATATTCTATTAACATGTTGCTTGAGCAATCTCTCATGTGACAAAGGGACAAAACGATGGAGATTTTTTCTCAAATCCTTCAATGCCTACCAATAGCAACAGATGAATCTTCATCAAGAGACCACTTTGGAGGAACCTCTCCCTTCAAGGTACAAGTTAATTTTGTTGTTCCCATATTTGAAGGTCGGATAGATGCGAATGCCTTAGAAAAATGGTTAAATCTACTAGAAGGTTATTTATTTGTTCACAATTTTTTCGACAAGGAAAATATCACCTTCGCACTCCTCAGGGCTCTCCCCCATGTCAAACATTGGTGGGAAACTTACTGGGAGAAAAGTTCCATAAAGGAATCTGGAATATATGGGGTTGAGCCCACTTGGTATTTTTTTGTGGATGCGGTCAAGGAACAATACTACCCTATTGATAACTATGAATACCAGTACATGATATGGACCACACTGCGACAAGAGAAGAGCCAAACAGTGTCAGAGTTCACAAATACTTTCCATACCTTGTGCACCAATATGGGTATCAAAGACTCTGAGAAAGATCAGGTTATGAAATATTTTGGGGCTCTGCATAGGTACATCCAAACTGAAATGGATTTCATAAACACCTTATCATTGGGAGCTACCTATCGATATGTTGTCAAAATAAAGAAGAAATTTAGTTACCAGAACAAATGGGAGTTCGGGTCTGCAAATACGCAACAACCAAAGCATGGTAAATATGGCCCTAACCAACAACCTCCAAAAAACCAGTCCAAGACACAAGAAAAAAAGGGTAAAGGAAAGATGAAGAATGACACTGGGAAGTGGTGCAACTTCCAAAAAATCCCTTAGCACAACATCAATGAATGTCGCTTGAAAAAGTCATTGGTGTTCGAGGTCAAATATAAGGAGTCGAACCCTGATTCAAAATATGATCCATAAAATATTGAAAACAGATAGATCATCGATGCAGACCCCACTGTTATTGTCTCAACCGCAACAATTCAACTAGAAGAACTAGAAGATCCTGAAGAGGGGAACCCGTTTCATTTCATTGTTGATAGTGACAGCCAAAAGAACCTCATCTCAGCTAAGGTCGTCAAACAATTGGGGTTGTCAGCAACACCACACCTGAAACCATACAACATCAGGTGGCTTCACCAGGGACGAGATCTTCATGTTAGCCAACATTGTCATATGTCCTATGGCATCTAACCCTTCAAGGATGAGGTAGTGTGTGATGTTTCCCCTCTTGATGTCTGTGATGTTGTTTTGGGACAACCATATATGTGGAAACATCATGTTGTGTATGAGTCTCAACCCCATAGTGTCATTATTACTCTGGGGGGTCAGCTCTACAGAATACCAGAGGTAGTTCTAACTATTGTTCCACCAAAAAAGTGTCGCAAGGTAATATCTCATACTGCAAAATTCATCCTCTTCACATTCTGTTCAAAGGATGCACATAAGGCCACTACAACCACTGCAGCCTTAGCACCTTCTATCCAGCATAAGCAGATTATAGAAGAGAAAGAAAATATTGTTTCTTCACCTACAATGGTGCCTACACAATGCCCCATCAAGCCTAGAGACAAAAGGTTGGTGGAACAGATTGAACTTCTCCAGCAACAGGTTCGTGACAACCTTCCACAGACCAGTTTGTTCAAAGGAACGCAACTCACCAAGATTTAGATTTAGAAAATGCTTTCCCCTCTTCCTTGGGCACTTAATACAATGGAGACCATTGCTTCCTAAGGGGGGAGGATTGATCCAGGTGGATATTGGTGGCCACCCACCTGTTCCAAATTCCAACTAGCTCATCTTGGCATTTTTCAGTTCAACACATTTTTTTGTAATGGGGACATTTCTTTGTAATTGTGGGTTCTGCACTTACGAGGATGTCCTAAAGCCCTACACAATATATAGGTGGATATTGATGGCCACCCACCTATTCCAACTGGCTTATTTTGGAAGACTTCATGTCAGTACATATTTTTGTACTTTCAGGGCCATTTTGGGGCTCTAAACAGTGTTTTCTTGGATTGCCACAGTGAAAATGTAGACAAAGTCAAAGTTTGATGTCATAATGCATAGTTCTTGAAAATACCTTTCCAACGGGCTATCACACGCCTAAAACGAAGATCCAATGGGCTATCACACGCCTACAATGGAGATCATATGCAAAAGTTACGACCCCAGGAAGTTAATGTACTAACTTACCCCAACGGGGCCCACATGACTTTTGGCGCTTCATCTCCTAGGGTTAGGTTTTTGGATGTCTAGCGTTTTGGCATTCATGTTTATCATAAAAAATCCTTCAGAGCCTCATTGTAATCATCTTTTGGTGAATGATCATAGCCGTCACATCTCTTCTCAAAGATAAATCTACCACCATTCTAGCGTGTCTTATACTCTGTAATTTTACAGTCTCTCCACATTTCTTTCATTAATAGAAATAATGTATTGTTGCATTTCTCTATTTATAGCAATTTTTATGTGCATTTCACTGTAATATATCTGCTTTCATTTCGTTCTAAAAATAATCTAGATCAGAAAGACACTCAAGGAATGTTGGTTTTCCCATTTGGGTTTCCAGGGTAAAATCTCTATGTATTGTGTGATTGCTTTGTCATTTATTTTCTAGCTTAAATTTATCTTCCTCTCTTATATTAGGTTTAGCATGGAAGTCTATTTTCCTAACAGTATATTTGGATGACATATTAATCTAAAACAAGACTTGGGAAGAACACTTACGAATTTGATGCAAGTGTTGGAGACTCTCGAGGATAAGAAGTTGCAATTGAATATGAACAAATGTGGTTTTTCTAGACAAGTACTTATCTAGTTGGGATTCATGGTTGGTGGAAATTAACCAAGGATGGACACAAGAAACATGTTGAACATTCATCTATGGCCAAGGCCTATCAATCTAACAAAGGTAAGATTTTGTATACTTTGTTAGTTTATGCATAAATTCATCCCACATTTCTCAAAGATTGTCGCACCATTTCATTCCTTGATGAAAGAGAGAACAAGTTCCATTGGACGAAGTACCAAGATAAAGTTGTTGGATTTTGAAGAAGAAGATATATTAAGCACTTGTGTTAGGACTTCTAGATCTACATAAGCTTTCTAAGATCTAGGTTGATGCATCTAGGTATGCCACGAAATTTGTCTTCATGCAAGAAGGGATATTGATCTCCTATCATTTGGAAATCTCTAATGAGTACATGAAATTTGAGAAAAGTGTCCTCCTAAGAGAAATGTATTTTATTGGATAAAACTTGAATTATAATGTTTTCAAGGAAAAAAGTAAAAAACATGTGTTTTTAATTTATCTCACTGTAGTTTCACTAAAAGTATCAAGTGGATACTCATTGGATGAAAAATTATGAGCATTTCTATGGCTCTTACAGTGTAATATGGAAGGTGGCTAAAGCCTTCCAAGTTAAAAAAATTTCTCAAATTTCATCTAATTGGTGATTAGTGTTAGGGTATTCTACCTACAAGAAGGAGCTATTAGTGTTGCATCAAGAAATGAAGAATTGGTGAGCTTACATTTTAAGAAATGAGATAGTGATCCACACCAACCACAAATTACTACATTTCTTTCAAATCCAAGTTGCAACAAGCAAGGCATGCCAAGTGGAATTCTTGTTTACACTAATTTGAAATAATATAGTTGATTTCATGTCCATCAGTCTACCTAGGTCAATGACTGTTCTCACAACAATCATGCAACTATCGAATTTTCCATTTGAAGATATGAAAATCCAATATGAAGAGGGCAGACAGTTTCACCCAATAGTGGTGGTGTTGAAATAAAGAGTGAAGAATATTGATCACCATTTGAGAGATATGTTGTTGTATAATGATAATAAGTCGTGTATACTCACTAGAGAGTGTAGAACCATGTTGCTAAAATAATCCCACACTTTTAGAGTTGCAATACATTTTGGAGTTGGGAAGACATTATTGAATGTATAGAGGTATGTGTATTGGTCAAACATGTCAACAAATGTGATAAATTCATTTGGGAATCTGTTTGATTATTGACATCAAAACTTTCCAATGGAAAATTAGGATTGCATCCTCCTTTGCTTGTACTGAGTGACCATAAGAGAGCATCTCGATGGATTTCCTTGGAGGATTATTTAAGACGAAATAAGAACATGATTATTTTTTGGTGGTAGTAAATATGTTCAACAAGATGGTGTAGTTGATTCCCTATAAGAAGACTATGACTAGCTAAGAAGTAGCCAAGTTTTTTTTCCAGAATATGGATTCCTAAATCCATGATTTTAAGTAGGGATACAATATTTTTGGGCCATTTGTGGAAAGAATTACGGGTTATGCTTAATACTTAATTGAAAAGGAGTACATGGTTCACCCACAAACAGATACACTGACGAAAGTGGTGAACAAACCCATGGTTCATTTGCTAAGAGGTTTTAATAGAAAGTATCCTAAGACATGGGATTAAACTATGGGCTATATTCATCACTACTATAATCAAGCAATTCATAGGTCCAGTAGTGAATTACCATTTGAAAAATGTTTAGGGTATTTTCCTTAGACCCCCTTTCACATTTCATGTTCTCAAGCTATCAGATCACTGGATTGTAGTGATGAACAAGATAAGGAAATAAGGTTCATCAAGAAAATTTAGCATATACACAAGCAGGTGAAAGAGAAACTAAAAAGAACACAATAGATGTGTAAGGAGAGGCATGATCTCATTAATTCCAAGTGGGAGATATGGTCTAGTTGCACCTTACTAAAATGTGAAAACATAGCCTAGGGAAGAGTTGAAACCCATAAAGTATGGTCCATTTGAGAATGTACAATAGATGGGAGAGAATTCTTTTCAACTAGAGTGTCCACCATCTATGAGCATCTATTATGTTATCATTACAAAAAAATTGAATCTTCCATGTTCAAGAAATTAGACAAAGAGTTGTCGATGTTGCTAGAGGTGGAAGAGTTAGCATCAAATGTGCACATTGAGTTGGAACATGACATTTTTTTGTAGAAGAATTTTCATGAAACTCGCAAAGGTATAAAAGAGTTGCCAAAAATTAGCATGAATGGCTAAGTTATTGCAAAAGTAAAGTGGTATGTGTTAAAGAAGGTGGAGGACAAATTTTTCCACCTTCTTTATATTTGATAAGTTTTTGAGGGACCAAAAACTCCCCAAAAGGAGATGTCTAATATCAAATTGGATTAAAGTAAGGATTGACTAAGGAAAAGTCAACTGGGCTATGTTGACTAAGGAGAACCAATTAGTGAGGATCAATGAAGAAGAAGAAAAACTAGTCGTGGCAAGTTGTGGTCGACTAGCACATGTCAATTGCTAATAGAAGTGAAGGATGGGAATTGGTTGATTGGATTTATGTTGATTTGATAGTGGGTGGCAGGTATTGTTAGTAGAAGTGTGCCAACTAAGGACATGTGTTAGCAATATATTTTGTCTATCTGGCAATACAAATTGGGGGACTTGTTGATGCAGGAGCATCTACGACGTCATGACGTGAGCCAGCGTGGAGGAAAGAGAAGAATAGCTGGACAGCACCCGCGCATACCTTTTTGAATTTCTTTGAAAAGAT
>SNQJ01S0018323.1:2908-20529 GCA_010110895.2 Picea sitchensis | reverse complement strand
CAGCCAACAATGTCGCCTTCCCTACAACATCAATCCCTTCACGGATGAGGTATTATGTGACATTGCTCCTCTTGATGTTTCTGATGTATTATTAGGCCAACCGTACTTGTGGAAGTGACATGTTTTGTATGAGTCTAGGCCTCATGTTGTTATTATCACCTTGGGCAATAAGCTATATAGGATATCGAAGATAGCACCGCCTATCACCATCTCTTTGGTTACTGCAAAACAATGCAGTAAGCTCATTTCCAAAACTAGGAAATTTGTTTTCGTGATGATCCACACTGAGGGAAAGAGGAAGACTATGGCCATGACCTCCAGACAGGGCCCCACTGCACGAAAAAAATAGATGGATAGGGTCGTGGAGGAGTACGAGGACATCTACATCTCCCTTGCAGGGGTGCCTCTACATTGCCAGGTCAAGCACCCCATCGATCTGACCATAGGTGCGTCGCTGCCCAATGGACCCATCTATCGATGCTCTGTTCTAGAGAATGACGAAATCAAGAGTCAGATTCAGGAGTTGTTTCAAAAAGGTCACATCTGGCTGAGTTCATCACCCTGTGGGAGCCCGATCATGTTGGTGAAGAAGAAGGATGGGACTTGGAGACTTTGCATTAACTATCGGGCACTGAACAAGATCATTATTCGGAATAGGTACCCAATCCCACAGATTGATGACCTTCTGGACCAACTCAAGGGGGAAAAATATTTTAGCAAGATCGACTTGAATTCAGGGTATCACCAAGTACCAATCGAACCCTTTGATGTGTGGAAGACTGCGTTCAAATCCAAGGAGGGCCTTTTCGAATAGTTGGTCATGCCATTCGGGTTGATGAATGCCCCTGCAACCTTCATGAGGCTAATGGATGACATCCTACAACCATTCAAAAACTCATTTGTAGTGGTGTACTTGGATGACATTATGATCCTCAGCCAGACTTGGGAAGAACACCTCCACCACATCCGACAGGTCCTCCAAACTCTGCGACAACACTAGTTGTGTGCCAATTTGGAGAAGTGCACTTTTGGCATGAACCAGGTTTAGTATCTGGGATACATTATTGATGAGCGTGGGGTGCATGTGGATTCAACCAAGATCCAAGTCATTCGGGATTGTCCAGCCCCAACCACTCTAACAGAGCTTCGCAACTTTCTAGGTCTTGCTAATTTCTACCGCAGGTTCATGTTGGGATTCTCTCATATCACTTGGACCTTGAGTCAAGTCACCAAGGGAGGAGCGAAATCAAAATTATTTTGGTTGAAATCTCAACAGAAGGAATTCGTAGAATTGAAACATCACCTCTGTTGTTCCCATTGCTCACATTACAAAACTTGCAACAACCATTTGAGATCGAGACAGATGCCTCTAACCATGCTATTGGGGAAGTTCTTACTGAACAGGGGCATCCAGTGGATATCACAGTGAGACATTTTCCAACACAGTCTGAAATTATCCCACTTATGACAAAGAGATGTATTCCATTGTGCAGGCTTGCCGACATTGGAAGCATTACATTTTGGGGAAGGAAACAATCATCCACACAAACCAACAACCCCTGCAGTTCATATAGACACAAGGGAAGTTGCAGAACGATCGCCATTAGAAGTGGTTCACATATCTGCAACAGTTTCATCTGAACATCAATTACAAGAAGGGAAACACCAATAATGTTGCAGACTGCCTCAGCCGACCACCGATCATGACGATAACCACCATGCTCAACTATTATGGGCATGAGACTTATGATTGGCCTCTTCTCTACAAGAGTGATCCAGAATTTGGCCACACATACAAGATGCTCTTGGAGGGTAACTGAGTTCCAAATTTTGACCTCCAAGATGCACTACTATGTCACTTGGGACACCTTTGTGTTCCTTCAAGCGAGAGTGCCAAGATGATTTTGGAAGCGCACTACAGTCGGGTCGCTGGGCATTTCGAGGTCAAGAAAACAGTGGCAGTACTGCAAAAGTATTTCTATTGGCCAAACCTTCGATAGGATGTCGGGAAGTACATCAAATCCTACACTTCCTGGGCCATTTCCAAACCGACCATCAATAAGAAAGGCCTATATACTCTACTTCCTACCCCTAGTCGACCTTGGGAATCCATCTCCATGGATTACATGTCTGGATTTCCTTCTACTAAGCATGGCAACGACTGTGTTTTCATGGTCGTCGATAGATTCTTGAAGATGGCCATTATGGCGGCATGCAAGAAGAATATCACAGTAGAAGCCACTGCTAAACTCTTCTTTGAATGACTGTGGGTACACTTTGGGATCCCACATCCTATCATCTCAAATCAAGACAACAAGTTCCTCAGTACATTTTGGTCCAGCCTCTAGTTAATGCTAGACACCAAGCTCACCAAGTCCACAACTTTCCATCCCCAAACTAATGGCCAGAAACAGGTTGTCAACAGGATGATCATACACATTTTGTGCATGTACAACTCAAATCATCCACGCACATGAGATGAGAGCCTCCCCTATGTACAACATAGCTATAAATGGGCCCTCCACAACTCAACCGACCACAACCCCTTTCAGGGGGGCTTGGGATTCCAGCCACTATCTCCCATTGACGTAGCAATGCCATTTGTAGCTACTCAGGTTGATTCGGCTCATGTCCAGTCTGAAGTTTCCAAGGTGAACAACTTCATTGAGCGCATTCATCACATTCTCTAATAGGTTCATGACATATTGGACAGATCCAATGCAAAGTACAAGCAACGACATGATCAACATCGGGTGCAACACAACTTCCAGGTGGGCGACAAAGTGTGGCTCCATTTGCAGAAGGAGCGCTTTGCTGGACCCTAGCACAAGCTTCTCCCACTCCGATATGGGCCATACAACATCACCAAGGTTGTAGGGGACAATTCCTTCGAGCTCAGTATTCCACCATTCCTTGGTTTGCACCCAGTGTTCAATGTGGATCGCCTTTAACTCTACTTTCCACCTCTACTGGACACATCTGACATGCCAGAACAACTCACACCAATAGAGTTAAACCCAGATTGCATGGAACAAGCCACAACTAATTGGATTATGGAAACATAGATCAAGAACACCTGCTAGCAGAGGATCCAGCTATATCGAGTTGTCAAAGCAGGTCGACTCCTTCACCAGGGACCAAGTTCAGCAAAAGTTTCCTCATCTCATGGAGGAAATCAACACAATGGAGACCATTGCTTCCTAAGGGGGGATGAATGATCCAGGTGGATATTGGTGGCCACCTGCCTATTCAACTTGGACCCCCACCATTGTTTCTTTTAGTTTTTCAGTTTCCTTAATTGTAGCACAATTTACTATTTTTGGCAGTTTTCCAGGTCCTGAACTTTCGTAGCCATTTTGAGGCCCTAAATGACATTTTTTGGGCATCAAACCTCCGATGAAAAAGAATCCATTTTGAACTTGATATTTTCTATCAGCAGTTATAGTCCTCGGATAGAAATTTCTAACGATGTATCATGTGCGTGAAATGGAGATAGTATGCCAAAGTTACGACCCCAGGAAATTGATGTACAAATTTACCCTGATGGGGCCCATATTCTGGCGTTTCATCTCCTAGGGTTAGGTTTTTGGATGTTTAGGGTTTTCCATTGTTTCTCAATAATATATAGGCCTTCGTGCCTCATTGTAACACAAATTTCAAAGGCCTATAGCCACCACATCTCTTCTCGGAGATAAGTTACCAGTGCCCTCGCTAGTTTATTTCCATTCCGTCTATAAACAAATTTTAGTTCTTTGATATTAATGAAATGATGTGTTATTTCTGTTGCATCTTTGTATTTATGGTTATTTGTGTATTCTGTTGCATTCCTGCATAAATTCAGATCAATTGTACAACCATGTGTCGTACCCTGAGCTTGCCATGTCATCATCCGTACTGCCAAGTCACCTGTCCAGTCAGCTGCCACATCAGAATCTGTACAACCACGTCACCCTACCACATCAGCATATGTACTGCCACCTATCATCTGTACTGCCACGTGTCGGCTTGTCATTGGGACACGTTAGCATTCCGTACAGCCATGTGTCGCGTCCTTCCAGTGCCACGTGTCAATTTTTTATTGGTCCACATAATTATCTAAAAATGCCAAAAATGAGTGACACATGTCACCTCCTCGTGATGACACATGTCCCTACTGATATCATCATGATGTCACCTGTCGTACTGCTGACGTCAGCAATACGACCTGCTGACTTTGACCAGTTGACTTCTTTGCCTGTTTGGGAAATCGATCAGAATGCGATAACTTTTTCATACGGTGTCTATTTTTGGAAAACATTATATGTTCGGAATCAACGCGACAAGCCCAACACAATGGTGTTATTTTCGTCCGATTCCAATAACTTTGATTTGTAGGCCTTCCGGGATCCATTTTGGATCAATGACCTTGACTTCTCCACCATCTATTAGCTCTTGGGTACAGGAGCGAATGTCATCGATTTTCACATCCAGGATGGACTGTTATGCCATCTAGGCCACCTCTGTGTTCCCACAAATGAGTGTGCAAAGATGATTTGGGAGGCTCACTACAATCGAATGGCAGGACATTTTGGCATGGAGAAAACGGTGGTTGTTCTACAAAAACATTTTATTGGCCAAAACTTTGACAAGACGTCAACAAGTATATCGGATCTTTCACTGCATGTGCCATTGCCAAGCCAAACATCAAGAATCAAGGCTTATACACCCCTCTTCCTACTCCTGAGAGGCCTTGGGAATCCATCTCGATGGATTACATGTTTGGCCTTCCATCCACCAAGCATGACAATGATTGTGTATTTGTGATGGTTGATCGGTTTCCGAAGATGGCCATTATCACAACCTGTAAGAAGAGCATCACAATGACAGATACTACCAATCTCTTCTTCGAAAGGGTGTGTGTCCATTTTGGGATACCACAAACCATCACCTCAAATCGGGACATCAGGTTCTTCAACACATTTTGGTTGAGTCTCTGGTCACTGTTGGACACCAAGCTCACTAAATCCACTGCTTTCCACCCCCAAACTGATGGCTAAACAAAGGTCGTCAATCGGATGATTGTGCCCATCTTGTGCATGTACAACTCTAACCATCTGCGAACATGGGATGAGATTCTTCTCTATGTTCAACACAACTACAACAGGGCTCTCCATAGCTCCACCGGCCATAGCCCATTTCAGTTAGGACTGAGATTCCAACCCTTGGGTCCCATTGATGTTGCACTACCTCTTGCAACAACACAGACAAAATCTTCCCATGTTCAGTCTGAGGCCGACAAAGCCACCAGATTCATTGAGCGGATTCAACACATCCGCCAACATGTCCATGAGATTTTGCAAAATTCCAATGCTAAGTACAAGAAACTCCATGATCAACAATGGGTACCGCACTAGTTTCAGGTGGGAGACAAGGTTTGGTTACATTTGCAGAAAGAGCGCCTTACAGGGCCCCATCAGAAGCTCCACCCACTTTGTTATGGGCCTTACACAATCACCAAGGTTGTGGATAGCAATGCTTTTGAGCTCAACACTCCACCCTTCCTTGACTTGCACCTAGTGTTCACTGTGGACCTCCTTCAGCCATATTTTCCACCATTATTGGACACCTCAGAGATCGTAGAACAATTGACACCAACAGAACTCAACCCTGACTACCTGGAACATGCATCCACTGATCAGATAGTGAAAACACAGATCAAGGGAACTCGCCACAAATGATCCAATTTTATCGGGTTGTCAAGGCAAGGCAAATCCTACACCAAGGAAAGTGGCTCACCCGGGGCCAAATTCAACACACGTTTCCTCACCTAATGGGGGCACTCAATGCAATGGAGACCATTTTTTCCTAAGGGGGTAGGACTGATCTAGGTGGATATTGGTGGCCACCCACCTATTCCAACTAGCTCCTCTTGACAATTTTTAGTTCAGCACATTCTTCTGTAATATTATGGGTTCTACACTTTCGGGGTTGTCTAAAACCTTACACAGTTTCAAGGTGGAGATTGGTGGCTATCGACCTAATCTTAGGGTTAGATTTTTGGATGTCTAGGGTTTTGGCATTCATGAGTAATGTTAAAAAGTCCTCTAGAGCCTCATTGTAATCATTTTTCTCCAATGGATGCGCTGAATAAAAACACTTACTTCTAAATACAAATATAATATTTATAAAATATACAACTTATTATTATATGTGTTATAGAAAAATTACAACACGCAAAATATAATTGTCCAACGTGCTTTGAAAGAGGCAGCCATATTCTATGTTAAATTAACAAACCCTAATCATAGTCCATTTGCATATGACATTGCAACATTGCTACGAAATAGACTTAAGTGCTTCACAAATGGTTGACAACATAAATAACATCAATAAACTACTAATATTAATGAATAACATTAGTAAACTACTAATATTAATTTTACATGGTTTGAATCCTGAAAAACTATCATAAAGTGGTATGGGAATAAAATACCAAATGACCCATAAAGCCCACTGAATGATTATTGTTTTGGGGTGATAATAAAAATTATTGAGTGAATAAATAAGTTGGGTAAAGGTGATAGCCACTGTAACCAATGTTTCGGTGTTATAATGGAAACACAATGCATTTTTTCGCATGCCATGATCGACCACTTCATATGGAAGTGGTGTTTATACTTTTAGTGTTGTATCTCGTGCATCTACCTTCAAGTTATTTCATTGATAAACCAAAGAATAGATTAAGTGGGTTTGTGCACTGATTGCATTTTATCGAGCAGTTACACCATCGGGTGGTTGCACCAAGAACATGACCTCTGCATCAGCCAACAATGTTGCCTTCCCTATAGCATCAAGTCCTTCACGGATGAGGTATTATGTGACATTTCTCCTCTTGATGTTTCTGATGTATTATTAGGCCAACCGTACTTATGGAAGCGACATGTTGTGTATGAGTCCAGGCCTTGTGCTGTTATTATCACCTTGGGAAATAAGTTGTACAGGATACCGAAGATAGCACCGCCTACCACCATCTCTTTGGTTACTGCAAAACAATGCAGTAAGCTCATTTCCAAAACTAGGAATTTGTTTTCCTGATGATCCATGAGGGTGGATCATCAGGATAACAAATTTCCTGGTTTGGGAATTGAGCTTACTGCATTTTTTTTTTAGTAACCAAAGAGATGGTGGTTGTGGAGGAGTACGAGGAAATTTTCACCTCCCCCATAGGGGTGCTTCTACATTGTCAGGTCAAGCACCTAATCGATCTGACCCCAGGTGCAACGTTGCCCAATGGACCCATCTATCGGTGCTCTGTTTTGTAGAATGACAAAATCAAGAGGCAGATTCGGGAGCTGTTGCAAAAGGGTCACATCCGGCTGAGTTCATCACCGCAGTGGGAACCCGATCATGTTGGTGTAGAAGGATGGGACTTGGAGACTTTGTATTGACTTCTCGAGACCTTGAACAAGATCTTGTTTGGAATGGGTACCCAATCCCATGGATTGATGACATACGGACCAACTCAAAGGGAAAAATATTTCAACAAGATTGACTTGAATTGAGGTATCACCCGGTACCAATCGAACCCTTTGATGTGTGGTACCTTCCGTCAAAGGAGACCTTTTGAATGGTTGGTCATGCCATTTGGGTTGTGAATGCCCACAGCAACCTTCATGGGGCTAATGGATGACATCCTACGACCATTCACCAACTCATTTGTAGTGGTGTACTTGGATGACATTACGATCTTGACTAGACTTGGGAAGAGCACCTCCACCACATTCAATAGGTCCTCAAACAACTGCGACAACACAAGTTGTGTGCCAATTTGGAGAAATGCACTTTTGGCATGACCGAGGTTCGGTATATGGGATACATTATTGATGGTGGGGGTTCATGTGGATCGGCAGATCAAGTCATTCCCGGGATTAGCCAGCCCAACCACCCTATGAGCTCCATAGCTTTTAGGTCTGCCAGTTTCTACCGTGGGTTTTATTGTTGGGATTTTTGTTAAGGTCCTAACCCTTTGCCGGTAGATCAATGTATTGGGATGTAATAAGGGTCAATATTAATAAGACCTTTCAATATAACAAAATAGAATAAGTAGGATGTAAGAAGACCTAATAGAAGCCAGCTTCTAGAAGGATCTTCCTCTAGATGCTTCTCTTAATAGACATTATTCTCTTAATAGACACAATTAGTATAAATAAAATTGAGGGTATGAAAACCTAGCTTGGAGATTATTATGTGAGTCTTTGCTTTCATTGGAGGTTGCCCTGAGAGGCACGAACATTGCTATCGAATCAAAGTGTTGTTTTTATTTGCTATTTAGTATATCATTTACATTATTATTGTAGTTATCTTTGGATATTTCTTTGTTATTACGTCATTTCTAGCATTTTCATTTATGTTCTGCATATTTTATATGTCGGGTATCTTGCAAGTGTTATTAGAGCACTTTCCTTGGCGAGAATTAGATTATTTTTGAGTGAGGCATTATTCCGGCGTCTTTAAGCCTGAGATGCAATGGATTGCGGCGCATAAACCATTGGTTGAGGGGATTCACCGCGAAACCACAAGTGGTTCTTAAAGCACATCCCATTGGCTGCCAGCTTGTTGGGTACCCCTTCGGTGGTAAGCGCATCAGGGCGGCTTGTATTAATGCGGATCGGCTAGATTTCCTGAAGCCCTCTTTAGATAAAACCTATCGGCGTCGGTGCGCTATAATGTCACTAAGAACAACACTCGGGAAGATACTCTCTAGTACACAGGTAGTCGGGTGAATGCGGCTGATGCAGTCTATCCTCCTTAGTTAGTGCCACGAGATATTGGGCCGAGAATGCCTAACATTGGACCCGCTGCATTATGTCAGAGAGCTATAGCCTGGGGCAAACTGTCTGTGAACCCTTGAATACCTAACCCTTAGAGACGCAAACAACAACATAAACAAATTAAATAGCGGGATCTATTGATCGCATTATATGTGTTGAAGCGTTGCTAAGTAAATACTCTCGGTTAAAGAATTTGGGGATTTCAAAAAAAAAAAAAAAAAAAAAAAAAAAAAAAAAAAAAACTATTTAAAAATAAAAATAAAAAAGTCACGGAAAATTTTCACCATTATTTGGGACCTATTGATAGACTCATCTCTTCCCCTTGTCACATTCATCCATATCATTTTTGACAAAAAATTTGACCCTGCCGCTCCCATTTTTTCACCATTGTTTGAGACCTATTCCATTAGACTCATCTCTTTCCCCTTGTCACATTCATCCCATATCATTTTCTACAAAATTTCTAACCCCTTAGTTCCCTTTCCAATTCACCCATCATCATGGCCCATACATTGAGCCAAGAACTAGATTCTCACATCAACACCTTGGAATCTAGTTTCCTTAAAACCCAACAAGAAGTGAAACAACTTCCGGTCGCTACTCTTGCCACCATGATGCCTCATAAATGCATCGTCCATGTAATTAGATGCGGTCGCGATGAAGTCAAAGCGAACTTGAATCCGTCTTTGTATCACTCTGCACCAAATTCAAACTCCCTCTAGATGACTCTTTGGATGATGCACCTATAAAATCTTGAAGGTGAAACTTCTTCCATTCCTTTCAACCACATCACTTTCCAAAGGGGACATAAGCCTTCCATGGGTGGATGTAACCAAATTTGATGCTCGGACTTGGATTTGGGTCACACAAATGGAACGATGTTCTCTCTCTAGCTTATTACAGATGACTTGGACAAATTCCGTTATGGTGTTCTCCATCTAGATCAAGAACAACATTGGCAATGGTAGCAATGGAAAAACTTCCCGTCCAGGATATATTACTTGGACCCAATTTGTTGTTGAGCTCTATGAACGCTTTGTTAGCGACACCAACCATTTTGGGCCGTTTGACAAAATTGAGCAATGTCGAGACGCGATCGAAGACTTCATATTTGCACATTTGAAATGCGGATTTTTGAGCAGAGGGGGCATGGCTGATGCTTTCTTTCGAGAATGTTTGTCGATTGGCCTCAAGGAGGAGATTAGGGCCCATGTCCTCATGGCTCGACCTACGACTTGGGTGGAGGCCTCCAAAAAGCTGAGAAGCACAAAAAATTGTTTCCTCTCAAAACGTAAACCTTCCTTTATCCACGCCTAAACGGTAAGCCCTTTCTCCATTAGTCCCATTAAAAATCCAAAATTGACCGGAATGAAATGGTTGGCAGCCAACTCAAAGGCCTTTGTTATAATTGTGATGATATAAATATTTCCCAGGGCCACAAATGTAAGGAACAAAATCTCTTTATGGCCATCTCTGAGGATATTCAAGAAGGCAATGATGACACTTCCCCTATTGCACGAGTCACCGGAAACTTCTAAAATAAACCCTCATTCCGACCCTCTGGAAATTAGGAACCAATCATCCCTCAATGCTCTCACGGCTTCTCCGCTCCCCAAACCCACAAGCTAATGGCGTTACATCAAGCATACGAAGGTCATCATCTTGGTTGATAGTGTAGCACCCACAATTTTATTCATGCCGCGTAGAAACCCATTGCTACATTCATGCGTCGATAATTTTCGAATCATGATTGCCAATGGTGGTTCTATGAAATGGTAGTATGTCCCAAATGGGGGTGACTACAACCTCCAAATCCCTTCATGTTTGCTATTGATGACATGCGAGGTTCGCGACATTGTATTGGAGTGTCGAATGGCTAAGAACAGGTCCCATTCTCATGGTTACCGAACTTAACCATGCGATTTGACCAAGGAGGCCACAAACATAAATTTCAAGGCATCAACTGCGGGTTCTCACGAAATTATCGAGTTCTCATCGCATGGAAAAATTGTGCAAAAAGGTCATTCGGTGTCATAGCCCAACTCCGCATCATACAAACCACCGAGATCCCACCCGCGCCCCAACACCTCCAACCCTCCCTTTCTAAACATCAAGTTGTATTTTCCATTCCCCAAGGACTACCTCCTTCCCGCTGATTATTAGCGATCCCTCCATTCCCTCGTCGGAGTCCTTCCCCCCAATATACGTCCTTATTGCCACCCCTTTGCACAAAGAATGAAATTGAAAAATGGTCGGGGAACTCCTTCTTGCCCGAGTCATCCGTCCTAGTCTGAGCCCTTACTCCTCTTAGGTTGTCCTTAGTCTTGAAGAAGAAGGTTCTTGGAGAATGTCGACTACATTATCTCAACAAACTAACCATCAAGACAAATTTCACATTCTGTCATTGATGACCTCTGGATGAATTGAGTGGCCCAATTCTTCACCAAACTTGATCTTCACTCGGGCTATCACGGATGCGATGTGAAGAGTCGACATTCCCAAGGCGACCTTCGCTCATAGCAGGGAGCCACCTCTGAGTTTTAGTCATGCCCTTTGGTTTATTATAGCGCCCCTCCTTTCGAGCCTCATGAACCATGGCATGCTTCCGCCCTTTTTCTCCAAGTCATTTTGTCTTAGTTTTCTTTGATGATATCCTCATATATAGCAAGACATGGACAAACCATCTTACTCATGTGGATCAAGTTCTCGACCTACTCTCGACACTGAATTTCATAAACAGTCCAAATGTGCTTTTTGGTGCATCAGAAGTAGAATACTTGGGTCATCGGTGGGAAAGGATGGCGTCAAGATGGACCCAAAGATTGAAACTATGCAAGGCGGCAAAGAATCTTAAAATCTTGCGTGGATTTTTTTGGGACTCACAGGGTATTATTGTAAGTTCATTAAGAACTATGGAAAGATTGCAGCACCTCTCAAAATATAAAAGAACTCTTTCACTTGGACCCAATGTTGCTCAAGATTTTCAAACCATGAATATGTCCATGTGCACCACTCCGGTTACGGCCCTTCAGAGCTTCCTAAAGACATTTGTGTTGGAATCGGCCTCGAGGGAAAGAGGTGAAAACATCCTTATACAGAGGTTGTGCTAACCTTCACTAGCAAACAATGTCGAAAAGAAGCGGGCAAACCAATTTATGAAAAGAAATGTTGGCCGATTAGCATCTTGGTTGAATTATCGCAGATCCTTATCTCTTGAGACATGATTCCCAGAATTAAGACCCGTATCAAATCCTCAAGTACTTTACGGAACAATGCATTTCCTCCCGGGGCAACAAAATGGGTCACTAAGCTCTTTGGATATGATTATGAGATCATTTACAAGGAAGGAAAACGATATGCGTGGTGGATGCAGCGTCCGGGGAAGTATGAAGAAAAAGGATCCATTTTTCTCTTTCCTTCATTGTACCGATTGGCTCCAAGTTGTGAACCGGGGAATGGCTTCAAGACCCCAAAGTTAGCTCTTGATCCAGCTATGAGAATAAGGCTCCAGCTCCCCTATGGTACTCCTAGCTCTAGGATGATCTTTAATACAAAGGCCGCTTGTATTTAGTAAACAATCAAGCTCAAATCCTTGGTACTTTCTGATCTTCATGCTGCAGTGAGGGCACTTTCGAGTTCCGCAAAACATATGACGAGTCAAGCGTTCTTTTTACGGGAGGGTATGAAACGGGACATCGGAAGTAAGTTTGTGGTAGATGTGAGAATGTCAATGCAACAAGGGAAGGTCAAATCTCCGGGCACTCAAAGCTTTGATTCCCCACCTTCTATTTGGAGGATATCTCTATGGACTTCATTACAAACTTACCCAAATCGGGGGTCATCGGTCATAATGGTGGTGGTGGATAAGCCTTTTCCAAAGTATGCTCATTTTGTGCTCTTCACCGCCCATTTACTCCATCCATGGTGAAAATCCAAATTTTCATGGATCGAGGTCTTCAAGCTTCTTGGCATGCCCAACTCTATTGTTTACGTCGAGACCCAACTTTTCACAAGCAATTTTTGGCAGAAGCGTGTTTTAAGCTACAAGGTGCCCAATTGCATCTCGACTCAACTTATCATCCTAGGCAGGATGGTCAAAGCGAAAGTCAACAAGTGTTTGGAAACATATATGAGGTGCTTTGCCTCGAAAAACAACACCGATTGGGCTCAATGGTTACCCCTTCCCGAATGGTGGTACAACACTACATACCATACATTACTCGCATGACTCCTTTTGAATTGGTATATGGATAGAATCCACCATCGGTTCTCTCATACTTACAAGATTACTCGAGAAGGTCAGGTGGTTGACCAAACACTACGGTCAGGGATATCGCCATTACCCTTAAAGAGAACGGTCATGGCCACGAGATAGAATGAAGCGACAAGCGGATCAAAGATTAAGCTCACATCAATTTGCGAAGGGGATCAGGTGTTTCGAGACTACAACCATATAAGCAAACTTCCCTCAAGGTCCGGTAGTGTGAAGCTAGCACCCAAATTTTATGGCCCTTACACAATTATCAAGCATGTGGAACAAATTAGCATATCGATTAGCTCTGCTTGATCGGTCGAGCTTTACATCTGTTTTCATGTTTCGCGCTTGAAAGTGATTGGGCGGTGCAAATTCAAAACCAACCTTCGAAATTAGAAGGATCCATTTGGCTACAACGAGCGGAGTTTTGAACCCGGCCGGGAGTGTCAGCACGCATCGAGGAGAACCATCAAGGAAGTGCGAAATGCGATGGAAAGATATGACTCCAGCCAACGCCACTTGGAATGACTACCGGACTGCGGTAGTTTCCACATCTCAAGCCTTGAGGGACAAGGTTGTTTTAAGAGGCCGGACATGTTAGGGTCCTAACCCGCACATGGAGTAGATCAATGTATTCCGGATGTAATAAAGGTCAATATTAATAAGACCTTTCAATACCATAGAATAAAGTAGAATTGTAAGAAGACCTAATAGAGCTTCCACTTCTGAAGGGATCTTCCTCTAGATGCTTCTCTTAATAGACACAATTAGTATAAATAAAATTCGAGGGTATGAAAACCCTAGCTTGGAATTATTATAGCAGTATTTGCTTTCGGCCGGAGGTGCCCTCGAAGAACTGTGAACATTACTATCTGAATCAAAGTGTTGTTTATGTTGCTATTTCATATATATGTTCGTGTATTGTGAAGATTATACTAGATATTTTACTATTATTCTGTCATTTTCTAGCATTTCATTTATGTTACGCATATTTTATATGTTGGTATCTTACTTGATTCTCTCATATCACTTGGCCCTTGGTCAAGTCACCAAGGGAGGAACAAAAGAAAGTGCACAGTGCGAATCTCAGCGGAGCGTTCGGGGGAGTTGAAGCATTGCCTTTGCTCACGGTGCTCCGCATTACCGGACTTGCAAAAACCATTTAAAGATGAGGCGGATACCTCGACGCTATGCCATTAAGGCGGTTCCTTACTCAATATGGGCATCCGGTGGCATATCACGGTGAGACACTTTCCGACCGCAGTCTGGAAGTATCCATATGACAAAGAAATGCATTCCATTGTGCGGGCTTGTCGACAATGGAAGCATTACATTTTAAGGAAAGAGCGGTCATCCACGGACTCCAGCGACCCTAGCGGTTCCTTATAGACATAGCGGAGTTCGCGAGCGATGCATGCATCAGTGGTCCACATACACGCAACAATATCATTTGAACATTAAGTACAAGAAGGCAGCACCAATAATGTTGATTTCGGTCGAATACACCATCCTTAGGCTAACAGCATTGCTCTCAACTTTTGTGGAGCGCGGACTTCCGATTGGCGCTTCTCTACACGAAGTGATCCGATTACGTACACATACAATACACTCTTGGAGGTAAAGCAAGTTCCCAATTTTCACCTCTAGGATGCCTGCTTTGTCACCTAGGACACAACTGTGTTCCTTCAATGGCGTGCCGGGGATGATTTGGGAGGCCTTTCTGATCAGTCCTTTGGGCGAGGTCGAGAAAACCATGGCGACCTTTGCAAAGTATTTTTATTAGCCAAACCGGCCGGGATGTGGAGGTACATCAAGTCTTGTATTGCTTGCGCCATTTCCAAACCGACCATCAGAAGCAAGGCCTCTATACTCAGCTCCCCGATCAGCCTTGAATCCATCTCTATGGATTACATGTTGAGCCTTCCTTCTACTAAACATTGCAATCCACCCGTGTGTTTTTGTGGGCGTCGATCGATTCTCGAAGATGTACATTATGATAGCCTGCAAGAAGAATATCACAGTAGAAGCCACAACTAAACTCTTCTTTGAGCGAGTGTGGGTACTCTTTGGGATCCAACAGTCTATCATATCAGATCGGAACAACAGGTTCTTGATTTTATTTGAGGGTCCAGCCTCTGGTCGATCTTTGGACACCAGCTCCTGAAGTCCATGACTTTCCATCACGCAATGATGGCGGGCCAGTGCGATCAGCAGGATGATTATTACACGTGCATTGTGTATGTACAACTCAAAGCATCCAGCACATGGGATGAGAGCCTCTATGGCTAACCACGGCTACAAAAGGGCTCTCCATAGCTCAACCAACCACAACCCCTTTCAAGTGGGCTTGGGATTCCGACCACTATGTCCCATTAACGTAGCCATGCCATTTCGCGGCTTCTTTCGGTGAATTCAACCCGTATCGGTCGGGGGCTAACAAGGCAAATAGCTTCATTGGGCATTGACATCGCCAACAAGTTCGCGACATCTTGGATAGAGCCAATGCTAAGTACAAACTAGCGACGCGATCAGCTTGTCGGTGCCGCACAACTTCGGTGGGCGACAAAGTGTGGCTACATTTGCAAAGGAGTGCCTCACTGGACCCTCTTTGCGAAGATTTGTCAAAGCTCTTTGATGGACCATACTGCTTTATCACCAAAGGCGTAGGGGACAATGCCTTTGGTGATGTTCACCATTCCTTGGTTTGCACCAGTGTTCAATGTGGACCGTAACCGGCCTACTTTCCACCTCTACTAGACACATGTCAGACATGGCAGAGACAACTCCACCAGCGAGTTAAACCCGGTTGCATGGAACAAGCCTGGTGATGTCGAATTGGACACCTGGATCAAGAACACCCACCAAGTGAGGATCCAACTATATTGAGTTGTCAAAGCAGACCAACTCCTTCACCGGGGCAAGTGGCTCACCGGGGATAAATTCATGAAGTTTCCTCATCTCATCTCATGGAGGAACTCAACCAATGGGGACCATTGCTTCCTAAGGGGAGGAGACTGATCCAGGTGGATATTGAGCAGCCCTTTCGCCTGTTATGGACCCACACCATTGTTTCTTTCGGTTTTCAGTTTCCTTAATTGTAGCACAATTTGCTATTTTTAGCGGTTCTTGGGGTCACGAACTTTCGGTTTTGGGAGGCCCTAAGCGGCGTTTTGGGCATGAATGCTCTAATATGAGTTTGTTTCAGTTCGATATTAGATTCACCATTAGCAATGTAGTCATCGGATAGATCTTTTAACGATGTATCATGTGCATCAGATGGAGATAGTATGCCAAAGTTCTGACCTCGGGAAATTGATGTACCAATTTACTAGCCAGAGACCCATATTGGCGTTTCATCTCCTAGGGTTGGGTTTTTGGATGTTTAGGGTTTTCCATTTGTTTCTCAATAGTAAATATGACTTTGAGCCTCACTGTAACCGAGAGGCGGAGTTGGATGCGGTAGTCATACATCTCTTCTCATAGATAAGCTACCGGCGCCCTAGCTAGTTTATTTTTCGTAAATGCGTAACTTATTTTTGATCGGTACATTTATTAATGAAATGAAGTCTTATTTCATTGCATCTGCGTTCATGTGTATTTATGTATTTCATTGTGTTCCTACATGAAATGCAGATCATCAACCTCTTAACTCCAACAAAACTATGGTGATCTTGAAGCTTCTCTTAATGCTTTCAAGCACCAAAACAAAGATTAAAGAATCGCAAGTAATCACTTACCCTCTTAAGGTCAATAGACCAATTTAGTCTTAGTGGATGTTAATCATCATCATCATGGTCAATATTAATTTAATTCTAATATTCAAGTGTGTTCAGTCATTTGTTATTAATGAAATGAAGTCTTATTTCCGCTGCATCTCTGCGTTCATGTGTATTTATGTATTTCATTGTGTTCCTACATAAATCGAGATCATCTAACCTCTTAACTCAACAAAACTATGGTGATCTTGGAAAGCTTCTCTTAATGCTTTTCAAGCACAAAAACAAAATTCTAAAGAATCACAAGTAATCACTTACCCTCTTAAGGTCCAATAGACCAATTTAGTCTTAGTGGATGTTAATCATCATCATCATGGTCAATATTAATTTAATTCTAATATTCAAGTGTGTTTAATGCTTACACTTAATACAAATAAGCCTAGTCTAAAAAAGTTCTACCTTTTGGCTCTTTTCCAGTTATGATTGGATCTGCCGATTTGAAAGGCTAAGTTTGTATAATCAGACTGCCCGGGTTTTTCAACAAATAGAATCCATTTATGCATTCATAAATGCAATTTAAACAACAAAAAATAATCATTTTGTTTAAATTTACATCACCTAATTTCAACCAAAAAAAAATCAAAAAATAAAATGTTTAACCAATACAAATATTCTCATATTAATATTCAATATTAAAACTTGTTGCTTGTTTTCCCACACATACAAAGATAAAGTTAGTGGATACAGCCCGCACAACGGAGTCCATTATAACAGTCGTTGCTATCAACGGAGCCTTTTCCTAAAGATGGATGTTGATATTCTTTATGTTTGTAAAGGGAT
>SNQJ01S0018322.1:115894-127529 GCA_010110895.2 Picea sitchensis | reverse complement strand
TTAGTTAGTTGTTTCAGTAATTAGCCATAGTTATTTAGACGAGGCCCAAATTCAAATTCTATGGACTATCACTATAATCCCTAAGCTAAACTCTACATTATGTCTTTAGAAAACCATTAAGTAATATATCAATTTACCATTTCTTCTTGATAAAGAGTGTTTTAAGTGTTCATTCAAAATTAAATGATGTGTTTTAGTTTTTTTTTTATACAATTTGGCTTTATTGAGTTGTGTTTCCATTGTTACCAAAGACATTGGTTCTATAATGGTCTACCAAAGACATTGGTTCTATAATGGTCAAACAACTATTTGTCTCTAGATATAAAATTGGTTAAAAAAAAACAACGAACTTGTAGAGGAGAGTCGTATCATAAAGAGAGAGAGCGTGTGCACGAAGCACGAAAGTGCTCACATTTCATTTTTAATATTTAAAACGGTTCCATCTCTTTTTCAAAAAATTCGAAACGTGCATCATCATAATGATACGCATTATAGATTAAATAACGTAATGTGAATCGGTAAAATACTGTTATTACTCGGAATACGTGTCAATTTTAAAATCTTGTGGATTGTTGCAATGGTGTTAGAGTTGGTAGCTCACAAATTATCTAAAAGGAGAATTATTAATAAATAATAATATTTTATATATTAAATTATGATTTAACAGTTGAGACTTGATAGTTGAGTTGATATATGATCAATGATTTGAAATCAAAATTGTAAATTTAATTGAGTTTAAAAAATTACACTTCTTTAAACTTTATTTATTTAATGTTAAAWGATAATGATGATTAGTAATGTTTATTAAAATTAATAATAAATAATATAATAAAATTTAGAAACGTTGTGTTTGTTTTCGAATATTTTTCYAAATTTGAAGTATTTTTTCTTTTGATATGGTTTTGCAATAATATATGTCTTAATATATGTGTTAATGGTTAAGAATATGTGTTTCTTGAGTGGGTCTAATGGTTAAGAACACGTGTTTTCTTCTAAGAGGTTACAAGTTCAAATCTAGAGGGGGGTATGTATACCTTCGTAGACTTTACCAGTCAAAGCGGAGGGGGTTCCTTGTCCCTTGTTTGTTTTCGAATATTTTTTCCTCTTATATGGTTTTGCAATAATATATGTCTTAATATATTTTGATTTTTTTGTAAATGAGATGTTTATAAAGATAAATAATCTTTTATAGTGGTGGTTTAATTTTGTGGTAATTTTTTTTTAAGTTGTTGAATTTGGACAATGGAAATGGAAAGCGTAAAAGTTTTCATTAATTTGGAATTCTAATTGAATTTTTAATGGTCTGTGTTATTTTAGAATTAGACAAAACTTCCAAAGTAATCATTCTACCATGCATAGAACTTAGATTATGATGGATATTTGATTGTCCCTGATTTGACTCTTATCAAATTTGTGAATGTAAAACTAATCCATTTGTTATATTATTAGCTTACTCCATGACCTTTTTAGTAGGCCTAATGGTTAAGAACATGTGTTTTCTCCTAGGAGGTCATAAGTTCAAATCCAGAAGGGGATAAGGTATGCATACCTCCGTAGACTTTACCAGTCAAATCGTTGGGCGGAGGGGGGTCCCTTGTCCCACAAACAAGGAGGTCTCATATACCAATTTGGTGTCTGGCTTGGTCGTGACCTTAAAATTAGATTATTATTAGATTTGTTATTAGTAACATAATGATTAACTAATTACAAGACATGCTTTCTCACTGGGGCCGCAGGTGCAGGTGCGAGTCTTCATGATATCAGAGGAATCAATATAGCTCACTTCGCTTGGGGATTACATACAACTTCCAATAATGTCGTAGAAGTCTATGCTCTTTACAAAGGATTGAGTTTAGCCAAAGAGCGTAAGATCTCCAAGTTAATGGTGTTTGGAGACTCCATGGTAGTTATCCACGCAATTCATAAGCATAGATTGGTAGGAAACAATTATATTAAATGACATCCTATCTCACATCCTTTTATTGGTTGATGGTTTTTGTGAAGTTCAAGTTTACCATATTAAAAGGGGCCTCAATTCAATTGTGGACCGATGGGATAGAGTTGGAGCTAGAATGAAATGTGGTGGATTAAATTTTAATGGTGTAAGGGGGTCTCCGTTGTCCCCTAGTTGGGCCTCCCCTCTGTGCAAACATTTGGATATGGAATGTTCAATCGCTCCTCATTTTTACTCTCTCACACGTTAGTGCATCTATGTCATCTGTGCAAGCATTCATTCGGGCTTGCTCCCTCACAATTTCTTATGCCAATTGTTCCTCTTGGTCATGACACACTCTATTTTGGTTCTCTTGTTCCTCTTGCCAGTGCCAGGTGTTTGGACCCTCATGTTTCTATGTGTCTCTTATGCTCTTGTCTTTGTGTTTAATGGTGCAAAATTTCAGTATTGCATTCCCTATCTTTGTTGTCTTGTTACTTCTACAACCATTATCTGTCAAAATGAGTCTAGTTTTCTTGTGGTTCAACATAATTTTTAGCTACAGTGCTTTACAATGGAACCTTTTTTGAGTGATTTCAAGAAGATTCTTAGGCGCCTTGAAGAAATCTCACATGTAAATTGCTCAATACTCCACCAACTGTCAGACAAGATGAGGGACTTTTAAAATGCTTTGGCTTCTTCAACCTGGAGAATGGAAGCCATGGAATTTGAATTTCCAGTTTAAAGCGTTGTTTCTACCCCAACATTCGATCTTTGCATCTATAAATCTTGGTAAATTTTCCCCTCAAGATGACAATACTGTTAATGGCAACAAAGATCAAGGAACGACTCCAATGGACACTAAAGACGGACCTTTGTAGCTTGGAAAGGCCTCGAAGATTCAGGATTATGCCTCTTCATACTAGTAGATGTTTTTTTAAGTTTTTTGGTCACTAGGACAATATGTAAAGGACATAATTAGTTTAGAAAATCATGGATTTAGGGTGGGAAAAGTTCTAAATTTTGCTCCATTGGATGTAGAAATTGTATCGACTATTAGCCCCTTTTGTTAGCTATGTATGACTCCTCGACACAACTATATTTTCTCTTAATATAAATTTAGTTCTCATTTAAAAAAATAAATAAGATATGCTTTGTCACCCCCCACTTCCTTTATAAAACATGTCATTTTTTTAAGGAAAATGTCATGGTGAAACCTAAGGAATGTTTCCCCACATTCGTGAGTGGCATTCCTAGTAACAATGCTGAAATAATTTGACGTTCACTCTTATCTATAAAAAATAAAATTCACTACATCTCAATATTTTATTGCTCATCACACATAAATTTCATTACATCCCAATATTGTATTGCCCATCAAATAAAGTTCACATAAATTAATAGTCTATCAATTTTGGTTTAACAATATTTGTTATTACAAAATGCTATTAAATGGGAAAAGTTTATAATGAGAAAAAACAATGTTTAACTTAATAATAAACACAAAATCCAAAATATCATTGGTTTAATCTTATTTACAATTTCAAAAAGTAGCACTTTTTAAATAGAAGAAATCCATAAAAAAAAATACTTGGAATTTTTTTTTCTTTTATTTGAACTTTGCATCAGATAAACTTCCATATTAAACACACTTTGTTCTATTTTTTTTTTTTTTTTGCATATGACACCTTAGCCATTCTAATCTAGCAATATAATGCACCCTTAAAATTTAAATAATCCCTTTGACACCAGAACCAATATTTAAAATTCAACTTTCCCAATATTAAGAAAGTTGAGTTTTAGTAATAAGTGTCAAATAAATTATTTAAATTATGTGATTCCATTAAAATACCTAAAACACTATATGTAAAAAAAAAATTAAAAATGATACAATGTGCTACCTTATCCAATACAAAGTTACAGAATGTTTTATCTATCTATCTATATAAATATAAATATAATTACAATACTATATATATATATATATAATACTTTTTCAATACAAAGTTACAAAGTGTTTTATCTATATATAATTATAATTAAGTGACTTATTTTTATTTAATATTTTAAGTAAGAATATAAGTCTAGAAAAATTGTAAGAGAAGAAAATAAAGCATTACAAGAGTTGGTTTATAATGTATTTCAATGAAAATAAAATAAAGGGTAAATATTTTTTTTTAACTTCTAAAATTTAGAAGTTTACAATTTTACTCCCTTTCAGGTTTCTTTTTTACAACCATATGTTAGAACATTGCAAAAAAGTTAGAATTTTCAATATAAAAACGTTTAATATGATTTGGTAAACCTATAAATGTGTCTCATTAAAAAAAATTCAAATCTAACACTTAAAACTAGTCAAATACATAACAATGTCTATATTTAAATATTTAAAATCATTATAATAACTCTTATCATTTAAATAACAATGCCCACCATTTGAGAAAGTTTGGAGATGTACATAATAACTAATATCCTCGTCGTTGTCACGGGTGAGGTAACGAGGCAAGTTTCTTGAAAGAAAGTAGTGATTTGACTTTGAAGGGTCATCTTGCCCAAAAACAAAATTATAAAATGTATTTAAATGGCAACACTTTTACATGTTAAATAAAATTGATAATTTATAAAGATAAAGATAAATTTTTTATATAAAAAACTATTTACGCTGATATTAATATATAAAGATATAAAAATTAACAAATATATTTTAAGATGATATTAATATATAAAAATATAAAATTAACAAATATATTTTCTCATTTGTGGTTTGATAGTGCACTTGGATTGTTTGTGTGATGGGAGTACTTCTGAATTTATACAAGCTTACTTACTTCATGACTCTTTACTTCATTTATTTCTTTCTCTAGAGGATGCATCCCCTTTCTTTCATGTTGATTTTCTAGTATTTGATCACTTTTCCTTCATTTCTACAATATTAAGATCTTTAGTTCCTGCATCTAAATATAAGGAGTCTTTGCTTTAATGTATTGACACATACTTTAAGGGTTGGACATGTCTTTCCTCAAATTATTAGGGATAATTTTAAGGATGGAAATTTATTTTGAAATATAAATCTTGGCGATTTTTACTAGTCTTTGATATGCCAACTATAAAATGTTTGACAACATCTTTGTAAAAATATTCAAATTTTTAAGGAATTTATATAGTTTTTATAAAATTTTGGTGATTTTTTTTTATCCTATAGAATTTGGGCGAATAATTTTTAGAATAATGAATATTTTTTGGGGAAAAAGTATGGAAAATTAGCCCATGGGAGAAATTTAGCCCCTAAAATTTTCCATGCAAATTACTAATACTATCTTGCATATCCTTCCAACCCTATGCTCACTATTTCAACTAGATCAACATTCCTTGATGGTTGAATAAAATATGGATGCTCAAGCTTCCTTGTGCGCAAAATCACAACAAAGTAATGTCCTTCACCTTCTTTTACTATAACATCGTTATTTGTTTAGATAAGGGACAAGGTGAAAACATTAATATATGCCCCCAATTTTAGCATCTAACATCTTATCCAACAATGAGTTTCTTTGGCTTTGTCGATCTCACCATTGTATTCAAAAGTAGGTCGTACTATGTAGGTCACACCATTGGGAGGAGTAGATCCATTGTCATAAAAAACAATGGCCTTTTCATCCTCAAGATAGTTAGTGATTATAGATGTTTTGGGATGTTAATAGTTGTTAATTTTATTTCCTTTTTAGCCACCAATGTTCAGATCAAGCATGTGCTTTATCTAAATTTTCCACGATCTTGTTTAAATTGAGAAAAAAATTTCAACCTCTTTTCGTTGTTTGGAACTTCATACATTCTCTTATGTTAGCAACTCTCACCAATACTCGACATCTCCATATGTTTTCTAGGATGCTCGTTCTTTAGCTCGACTCAATTCTCTCTCTTATATTCCACATTGGTTGTGAGGTCCGGTTCACGACAACATATAAGTCCCAACATACCATGATCCTTACGCCAAAAGGGCTATTCATAGAGTCGCCCTCCTACTAACATAATGGCTGATTGATTGCATGATGAATATGTGTGCTTGCTCGACCTCTCTTTGCGTACATGTTGTTGGGTGCATAACTAGCAACGCTCATAATAATGCAATGATTGAATGGTTAGAGGATGAATATGCATCCTCGCTCGCTCTCCTCACTCTCCATGATGGGATGTGTTGTGTGAGTGAGTATGTGTGCTAATGAACGTGATAACAAACATGCTGCTTTAAATTTTTGGATATAAATTGTATAAGGAGTTTGGAACATCCTTACACAACTTATATCCATAAATCTCAAACAACATTACGACGAACCGTGAAAACCTGTAGACTTTGATGATAATAAATACTCAGATACATAATGTGTGACATTTTGGAATAAATTCTATGACTTTAACATCTCCTCTCCCCTTGTGTACTATCACACATTAGTTGTGAGGTCTAATTTGCAACAATATATAAAATTCCAACATACCAAGATCTTAATATCAATAGAGGTATTTACAAAGGTTGTTTCCCTCTTAATACAATAGTTGATTGGTTGCAAGATGAATACACACGTTTGTTCGACCTCCTCCTTCTCATTTATGAAACATGTTGTATAAACATGTATATATAATAATAAATAAAACAATAAATAATCAAAAACAACATATTTAACGTTTGGACATAATTTATACAACTTAAAAAAATCTCCTCTCCCCTCTCTTCAATTATTTATTAAGTTAAACCTAGCATACAATTTAAACATTTTTGTTTGTATCTCACTTATATTCATTCTCTTTCTTAATATAATCTATAAATTTTCAAATATTAAAAGGTTGCTTTGTTGGTTGCCTTTACATCCTTACATGCCCATTGAATGTTGGACCCACATCAATCAAAAAATAAACCATCTAAATACACCATTCATTTTGGGTCCCACTAGAGAGTTCCCAATTCTTACTTCAGATGCAAACCATAGTTTTGTTTACAAGGAGAAGTGTAAGCCAAGGGAGGAGAAAGGCAAAAAGGACAAATCTTTCAGCAACCCTAGGGTGTATCTAACCAATACCTCAAAAGATTCTATGCAATGCATGGTCTCACAAATCATAACTACCATTTAACTTTGTAATGAAGAGATCAAGATGAAGTCACTAGGGTGATTAAGGTATAATTGGATATTTATGGTAAATACAATTGACTTTCAAGGTTAACTATTCATTTATCCATCTAGAGTAGTAGTAATTTGTTTAATTTTTGTGGAGGTAAATTAAGTAGATTTAAAAATAATTTCTAATTATCAACCAAACTTGTGACAGGGGCCTTGGAATAGAATGCAATGATGTTGGGATGTGTTATGTCCTTTCTGCCGCTTCACATCTCTGTTATCTTGTAGTTTTCTTCACTCGCCTGTAGTTTTCTTCACTCGTCTATTCAATTCCATTAATTTTACGGTTTTAGTAATGTCTTCAATCAATACATCGATCATCGTTATACATCTCCTCTAAACTTGGCATTTGGTTTTAATCTCTCTTTCGCCCTCCAATTTGATGCACGTTTCCCCATTCTACACCTAAACTTGCGCATGGTTTTAAGGCCAGATTTTAGTGGTCTTTTTATCAATCCCAGCTTTGAGAAATTGAAATTATTGCTGTGAGAGACGTGGGTTTTATTTTAGTTTTTTCAAAAATCTTTTTTTTTTTCTCTGCCCTGTGTGAAGTTCTCTGTTATGATATCTGTTTTATGATCTCTGATTTGCCCGGTAAGGCGGAGTTATCTTTCTTTCTGATGCATTTGAGCTCATAATTTGAGGCTGAGAAGGGTCACCGAGGGTAATTGTTTAGAAGGGGTCTCACTGTTTATTCATATCACTGTTGGGTAGATATCGCCCTAGGGTTTGAATTTGTGGCGTCTGATCTTGTTTGAGGTCTTTCTGATGCCATTTGCTTCATTGACGAGATCGATTACTGGAGTTTCAGCCAAGCTTTTGCTGGTTATCGGAATATTCGGCTCAGTTTGGTAAGTATTTTAAATAAATTTGTTTCAAAATTTGTAAAAAACTTTTTCGATGCTTTCTCATCTGTGTCCAGATTGCCGATTTGTTTCAATTATTTTCTAATTGATCGCTCAGTGATATTGATTTAATTTTCTGTGGCTTTTTAGGAGTTTGGGGAGAGGGTTTTCAAGGGATTTGATATATATATTTCTCATTTATATATTTATTTTATTGATTTTTCAAAACTAATTAACGTGAATATACTGTTGAAGAAAGGAACAATCAGAAATTTAGATGTTTGTTTGCATGCATGTATTTTTAGGGGATTTAAACAAATTACTGTAATCAATTTGATATTCTTGGTTTTTCTCTTTAAGGATTTAAAATATTTCACTACAAGGATTATGAGGTTCAAGAAACTAGAACCGTGTTCGTTCTTTTTCATAGATCTCGTTTTATTTTTCAAATTTTGTGTTTTTGCAGGAGGTAGAACTTTAAGTATAATCATTATGAAGTTGAAAGGAACTACATGCAATTTATGTAATTGTTTCTGTACGCCTTCTTTAGTTTCTTTTCGTTTTTTCTTTTCCGGTGGAATTTGGAAAATGTGAACCGTTTGCTTTTTCTATTTTATTTTCTTTTCCCTTAAGGAATGCGGATTATTAATTAGATTGAATATGAAGTCCAAGGAAAGGCCTGTAGAAAATGTGTTTGATATTTTCTTCAGATCTTGATTCTTTTTTTCTTTTTTAATTTTCGTGTGTTTTTACCAGAGTTGGAAAATTTTAGTATAATAAAGTTCAAGGAGAACTACCAGAAATTTGCTTTGTTTTTCTAGACGTTGTTCAGTTTCATTTCATTTTATTTTTGGACAGGGATTTGAAAAACGTGTTGAGTTTTTAGGGATTTGAACAGTTTTCTATAATCAATATGAAAATTTGGGTTTTTACGTCACAGGATTTAAATTTTTAAGTTCAATGAATATCAACTCCAAAGAAAAACCCATCAGAACGGTCCTTGCTGCTTCACACGGGATTCCACGTATCCCGTGTTATTCGGGTTAGAGCATAAGCCAAGGATGATGCTTTTGGCTATTGTTCTCCCCATCTAGTTTCCGCCCAGAAAGCTATAGTGATTGCTCCTTTGTTTATTATTTTCTCTATTTCTTTTATTAAAATATTTTTCCTGTTTTGGAGGAGTTAGAAAATTATCGTATATCATTATGAAGTTCAAGGAACTACAGAGATGTGCTAATTTGTTTTTATGCACCTTTTTATGTTTCTATCATTTTCGTTTTTTTTCAGGGATTTGAAAAGGTGTTTGGTTTTTTAAGGATTTCAACATTTTAATATGAAATTTTGGACGTTGTTTATTTCTTAAGGGATTACAATTGTTATCGCGACGAATATGAAGTGCAAAGAAAGATAAATCAGAAATGTGTGTGTTATATTCTCTATATCTTGCTATTATTATTTTAAAAGTATTTTCATTTTTTTACAGGAGTTAGTAAATCTTAGTACAAGCGTGAGGTTCAAAGAATTGCCAGGAATTCGCATATTTGTTTGTGTAGATCATGTCCATTTTCTTTTCATATTTCTTTTAACTTTTCTAATAGGATTTGAGAAATGTGTTGGGTTTTTAAGGGATTTAAACAATTTAGTATTTAGTATAATCAATATGAAATTTTGGGATGCTTTCCGTGGGGATTAAATTTTTTAGTTCAAGGAAAATCTAAACAGAAACTTATTTGTTGTCTTCTCTGGATCTTGTGTTTTCTTGTTCCTAGATATTTTGTGTTTTTGCAGGGGTAGGAATGGAAAATTTTAGTATAAGCGTTCTGAAATTGAAGGAACTACCAGAAGTTTGCTTATTTGCTTCTCTAGACCTTGTTTAGTTTTTATTTTCACCTCTGTTTTATATAAAGGTTTGAAAAATCTACTATAATTAATACGAAGTTTAAGGAATTATGAGAAATATCGTCACCCTACGTCCCACATAACTTTTATTATTCTTTTCCCCTGAATCCTGTCATTTTTGGATTTTCTTACATGGGTCTGAATACTCCCTCTCAACCCTAGACCCCATCACTCAGCTTAGTTGCTTTTTTCTGTTTTTTATTTAGGCCTTCGGGGACTTTAACAGTTTGCTGATATGATGTTCAACACGTGATAATCAGTTTTTTTTTTCATTTTTCCTTCCCCTACATTTTTGTTTTTTTCACTGTTTTGGACTTTTTACAAGGATTTGTAGAATATGCTTCAATCAATAGGACGAACAATCAGATGTTTTGTTTTTCTCCATGACCTTAACGAGTTCTTAATTTTTGGGTTTTCAACAGGGATTTCGCCAGTTAAAAGACACAGAATGAAGTTGAAGGGAGGAAGTATGGTGGAGGTTTGTAGAAGAGATGAGGGCCCTTTTGGTTCGTGGTGCAGAGCAAGGATCATTTCTGCCGATGGGCAACGTTACAAAGTTCAGTACGAAAATCTTTTAGATGTTGATAGAAAATCTGTTGTGGAAGAAGTTTATTCAGAAGTGATGAGACCGGCTCCTCCCTCTGTAAAAGGTTTGGGCAAGTGGGTAGCTGGTGATACAATCGAAGTTTATGATCATCACTCATGGAAAATAGGCAAAATTGTCAAAGTTTTACCGAGCAATTTCTTCATTGTCAAGTTGCTGGAATCTCTTCGAGAAAGGACATGTCACCAGTCAAACCTGCGGCTGCGGTTATCTTGGCAGGATGGAAAATGGCTTCATGCCCAGCAGGTACAATGTCAACTCTAATCGTGAGTTTTACAAGCATTTGTTTTGTGATTGTGATTTGCAAGAACCACAGAAGTGACCTTTATTTGTTGCACTGAAGAAAAATTTCCTTATTAATTGAAACAACAAAATACTGTAATTTCTAGAGTAGTTTGTCGAATATTTAATTTTTTCCTTAATGTTGTTTTTTTTTTTTGTATCCTTGGCAGTAAGTTTTCATGGTCTATGATTTATTTGACTTGCTGATTGGATGAACCCGGGTCCTGGCTATTGCCCAATCTCACATGTTATGTAGTTTAGCTCTCGGTATTAAACTTTCTCTGCTGTAACAGCCTAAAATATTTCTAAACATCATTAAGTCTCATAAACATTTTATGAAATAAACTGAATAATAACTTTCAAGCATAATATCGATTTTCATAACAGAAACTTCAGTAGCYTAGATTTATCAATAAATACTGATTTCATGACAGAAAKAAATAAATACATAACTTGACAAAGTACCTGGTTCTGATGCTAATTTATGTTGCCTGCTGCCTTGCTCTCTGCTACACAGTCCAGTCCTGCCACAGACACAAAAAATAACTGCCCAAAACTAATGTCCACCCTGCCAACTAGGAAAACGACCTAGCTCCAGGATATCTACGGATATCTTGGCCCCCGTGCCCAAAACCTCTAGCAACTCGGTGCCTCCCTGATCAATATGTCATAACCAGTAAGTCTCGTGTCTCAATCTGAGCACACATATCACAGTAAAGCTCTCGGCTCTCTGCCGATGGCAAAACAACAGTTTCCCCGCATCCATTCCCTCCTCCCTCTCCGAATGGTGCGCACATCCCCCTCTTCCCTTCCCTTATTCCTCCCTGCCAACTCACGCATTCACTCCTCAACCACCCCCGTCCTCCGTCCTTCGTTTCTTCATTAACATTTTTATCCTCTCGGGATT
>SNQJ01S0018322.1:72306-115844 GCA_010110895.2 Picea sitchensis | reverse complement strand
AAATTTATGTCACAAGTCATTAAATGTAATCTTCAGTTTGATTATTACTTAATTAATCACACTTATTTTCTTTAATTAATTTTGTTTTGTAATCTTTAATCATTTATTCAATTAGGGTCGTTACATCTGCGCAGGCACAAAAGATCTTTGATCAATTTATCGGATGATTGACAGTTTCCCCTGTTTCTGTGTTTGATGGTAGAGTTGCATTGTCTGTTCTATGATTTGTTTTACTTGTTAGTAAGGTGAGCCTGGCTATTTCCTAATTGATAGAGTTTCATGGTTTGTTCCATGATTTATTTTACTTATTAATATTTTACTCTGAAATTTTGAGTAGGCGAGAATGTTTTTTTTTGACTAATTTATTTTATGATTACATTTTTTCGACTATCTGACAGTAGAATTTTGTGGTATTTTTCTATGATTTGTTTGGTTTGCTGATTGGTGAACCCAGCTATCTAGATTCTAATCTGTTATGCAGTTTTATTCTCACAGTTAAGATGTTAGGCAAAGATTGTGGATCCCTTTTATTTAACAATGTGGCCCCCCTACAGTACTGTCCTCGATTGCTGGGGCAAATCGAACTTTTTTTCACCTTGGGTACCCTCTCCCTACATGGATGTATCTTTTGACTGCTTCAAACTTCTTTTCTGTAGTTTATATTCTTATGTGGACTTGTTTAAGCATTTTTTCTTTCATGTCGATTTCATTGTCAGGACTCAGAATCCTGAGACTTGGCTTTTAATGGTATGCTTCTACTTCAAATTTATTTTTGATAGTCGACGTTCTTACATGCATCGATTGTTTTGTTTTGTTTTTTAGTGTCAGTTCTGAGTCTATGGGTTATTCGATGGTTTATTGTATTTGTCAATAAAGCAAACCTGGCTTCCCATTTATTATTGAGTATTGTAGTTGGTTACACCCTTATGTTTTGAGTGGGCTATACTGTAGTTACTTAATATCAATTCTTTTTTCCAGGTAACGTATCCCGGAGAAAACCCCCAGGCACTTCCCATCATTCCAAGGATGGTACCCAGAGTAAACCCTAGATTCTTTAGGGCACAAAGCCAGGTTGACAATAGGACTCAACACTGTTACAACAATATACTCATTATGAGCTCAACATGTCACTTATGGGAATAGAACCTAGGTGGGAAGGATAACACTCCATCCCACAACCACTCAAGTTAGACCCAGTTGACTACTTAATACTAATTTATGTTATGATCACATTTTGTTTTCCTTCTGACAGTAAAATTTCGTGGTATTTTCTATGATTTATTATATTTGCTGATTGACAAACTTGGCTATATCATCTGTTCCCACTCTTAAGCTGTCAGGCAAATATTTTGAAGCCATTATTTCTAATAATGTAGGCTCCTACACTAGCATCTTATATGGCAGGGGTTTTCAACGTTTACTCATCTTGGGTGCCCTACCCTATCATTGGCTGTATCTTCCTGACTTCTGAGTACTTCAAATTGATTTCCCATAGTTGATGTTCTTATGTGGATCGACATGCTTTGTCCCTTTTTTCCGCTTATTTTCTAGTCAGTTCTTGTCTGTTACTATTATGGGGCGAAAATGTTCGGATATTATCGAAGTTTTTGAGATTTTGTGTACTGCAATTATGATTCTCTTCACTAGTGCTTTTTTTTGTAAACTTAGCTACTCATTCTTTAAAAAGTACATGCATTCCAGGCTAACTATCAAACATCTAATGATTCTGCCTTTGCTGTTCTCCAGTATTAACAGAACTGTTCATAATACCAGCATAGCTATTTATAGCCTAGGAAACCTAGATATAACAGTATAAAGATAACAAAAGCTGTTTCTGGGACAAAATTGCCAACCAGCAGTCTGTTTCAAGAAAAAAGAGCAAAAGATATGCCCATCCTAATGATTAACATAAAAGATTAAGCAAAAAAGGACGTAGACCAGTCAGTGAGGCAACTAATCCTCACCCTCTGAGGCTGAGGCTACATATATGTAGACTGGATTGATGTCTGCTTGGGCCTCCGTAGCTGGTGTCTGGCCCTCCTGATTCTGATCCTCCTCCACAGCTTCCATAATCCAAATTGTCTCGACCAATGCTTCATATTTGTGGTCCAAGAAGTCCAGTTTGTCCAGGATGGCTCGCTGCTGCACATCTCATTCTTCAATTATCTGGACTATGAAGGATTTGTTGTACCAGTATATTTCAACCAACTTGAAATATTTGGTATCCCAGCTTTGAGAAAAACCTATGTCTTGAATCCAGTCCAAGAGCTCAGCATCAATGTCATCAGATGAGGTATTGCCACATTTCTCCCTGATTAATTTTTCAATCCACTCACTTCCTCCTTGGTTGCAGCTGGGAACCTTCAGTTGTATCTCACTGCTTCTTCCATAGGCTCTGTTTTGGCTCCAGTTTGCTTGATGGAAGGGCCTCCTTGATTAGGATTTTTTTATGTCTGTGATCTGCCCCTTCTGGTTGCATTGGTTTTGTTACCCCCGGGCCCCAGCTACTGGCTTCCCCTCTGCTTGCTGCCCATTCATTTTTTCTGACAGACTCTGTCCCCTGAAATAACCTCGAGCTGACAACTGATGAATGCTTGGAGGCCAAACAGAGTTTCTCCCGAGCCTGTCCTCGTTTCCCTACCTGTTTGGATCCATTGTTGAGATTTGGATTGAAGACTGCCAGTGTGTATTGCCCCTTCATCCCATACAAACTTTCCTTATCTGTTTTGCAAATTAACTGAAAAGCTGCAAGTGTCTATGGCTGACTAAATTCCTTGACATTTGATAGGAGCATACCCTCCGAAGGGGGTAAAATTGGATGTTAGTTGTTTTATTATATTATGCTCTTAACCCAAGGGTATTTCTTTCTATACTTATTTGGACACTTTTTTCCTTCTGTCGCTCTTAAAGAACATAATTTTATGTGCCTGTGCATATCTATCTTGTCTGATTTGATTTCACTAAGTTCAATGAAAACAGATGTTGGCACTATGGCAACTAGAGTCCTTTCAAGTCGCTCCTCTCTGCTGGTAACTCACTATGGCAACTAGAGTCCTTTCAAGTCGCTCCTCTCTGCTGGTAACTTTTTTTATCAGGAACCATGTTTAACTTGTGTCATATGATGCACTTTTCTGTGCATTTGTTGGCCGGAGGCTATATTTTAGATATATCAACCTGCTTCTCTCTAGATATTAGAAGTATATGGCAATCCTCAGTGCTGAAACAATAGTCTCTTGTTATCAGCATAATTATTACATTGCCCATACTCTCTTAAGCTTATGCTTTTGTCTATTTCTCTTATTCAGTATTCTATTTTATTTTATTTTATATTTTAGCTTCTAGGAGTTGCTTTGGCACTCACACAGTTTGTCAGTACTGGATTGTACTTTTGAGTCCCATTGACCTATGTTTTGGTCATTCATGGACTTAAATAAAAGTATCTTATCTTATCTTATCTCTGGTCTGCGGGTTGAAAAGAACAGCTCCATCCGAGAACTAATATTTGTGTTTATTTTCGCTCGTTTGCTTCCAACTATTCTGGTAATTTTTCTTAGATTATGAAAATTTAACAGTTTTCTCACACTTATTTTTGTTTTTATGGAGATAATACTTTGTAAAAAGAATTATTATTTCACAACCAAGTTTATAGATTTATTGAAAGTCAGGATGACTCTGATACGTTGGTTATGTGGAACTAAAGATTTTATAGATTCTTTCTAAGATTGATTTGTATTCCCTTGAAGAATTGAATTATTTCTGTTTCCTGATGTGTTTCTATGCACTTTTGGCCAGGCTTCTAGAAATCACTATGTTCGTTTGGAGACTGCTCAAGAGAGGGTGTCTTTTGCAGCCTTCTCACAGGAATCACATGCTGGATTGCAGTTGCAAGATCTAAATGTGGAAATGGGTGCTGGAAACAGGAAAAATGGACAAACTGAAACTGATTTCTATTTGCACAAACCTTTGACATCTTTAAAGGCTACAAAGAGAAAACCAGGCATTCAAATGCAATCTGCATACAAGGAAGAATGCTTCAACGTGGAGGCTGCTCCTCAGAAAAGGAGAGCAATCCAGAAATCTAGGAACCACAAGGCAGTGGGAGAGTCATCACGTCCTGTGTTGGAAAAGGTAGATACCTTTCCTTTCCCCAGAAAACACGTGGGTGAGGAATGTGTATGCATGTCTTCATTTGAAGACAGATTAAATCGATCAATTGAGGAAGCTGAGAGTAGTCATTGTTCTGTTGCTAGTAGTAGTAGTAGCTATATGTCAAATGATATTTTATGTTCAAATCAAAAGCGTTCAACACGACCTGTAGTCTATAGCTCTTTCGATGATGCTATGTCTTCGTGTGAATGTCCAAACCGGAGGCAAGATAAATCTTTGACCGAAGAGAAAGGAGCAGCAAAAGTACATAAATTAGAACTTCGTGCATATCGCTCTGCAATGAGAGCTTTGTATGCGTCCGGACATATAACTTGGGAGCAAGAAACCTTGTTGACCAATCTCCGCCTTTCACTTCACATTTCTAATGATGAGCATTTGTTTGAGTTGAGATGCTTGCGCGCGGCTCAAACTGTATAAGTTCACCTTTCTGCAACATTTTGTCAATCATAGGTATACAAGATTGCCTGAGGATTGCCTTTTGTATAGTTGCTCCTATGATCACTATTTTCTGCAGAAAAATCATAGATCAAGCAGAACAGTTCGTCTTAACTCATAGCTTCCTGTGATGCATATTTCAGAAAATGGCAGGCATAGGCAGCCAATTAATGTACTTATGAAATTTTGTACCATAGCTGCTCATTCATTGAGTAAGTACTGAATGAAATGTCTTAAGTCATAGCTTCTTGTTATGGATATTTGAGATAATGGCAAGCATAGGCAGCCAATCAATGTACTTATGGAATTTTTGTACCATAGACTCAATTATTAATCAAATGCTTGTCCTTAATAGCACCAACCAGGGATGATAACAGCCTTTTTCCCCCTTATGTTGAAACATTTTCCATGTGAGAAGTGATGACTATATGCTTTCTAGGTAGGAAACTGAATTACATGTAAAAAAAAGGTTGGGCTAGAAATTGGTTCGTTGTCTTTTTCCTGATGTGGAATATTCCTCAAATAAAAAATGTGACTCGAGTATTATTAGTGCCCAAGTGCCTGTGGAGAAGAGGCAGGGATAGAAGGCTTAATGATGTTTTCATGCCCTTCGAGCACAGAAATCATCTATCATTTAATACCAATATGTTTAATGTTGGATTTGACTGCAAGAATGTCTAACATGTGATTTAAAATGTCATATGCTTTTGTTAGATTGTTTATCTTTTCAGTTTTTTTGCAAATAATTGAGAGCATTAATCAGATTGATTTATTTGAATTTCATTGTTATGCATTATATTTCTGTGTTATCAAGATGTTGGGATAACATTATCTGATTGTGAATTCTGCCAAAAATGTATTGTTGTGCTTGTGGGTATTGACTACAGAGGTTAGGAGTAGATTGTTTTTCACTTGCATAGTTTTATGTGACCATTCATCTCCTTTTTGCTTGTTCCTTTTTCTCTTTATATATTTATATATTTTTATTGCAGCTCTTTTCTGGTGGCAAGTAGTTTCCTCAGCGCGGACTTCCAACTTTTTTTGTAAGCTAGCAAAACTATTCTATTAATAATATACAGTATGAATTACAAGCAGTCCAGACTCCAAACTATAATCTGCTTCCATGGGAAACAGATCAACAGTTAATACAAAAAATATCAGAGTTTTCTCAGGTCTGTCTTCACCCACATGGGCATTAAACACAACATTTACAAACCCAAAACATTTTGACTTTTGACTCTGAACATGCCACACATTTGATTTACTTGTGTCAAATATAGGTTTAAGGGTGAGTTTAGGTGATATGAGTGAAATCCTTCCACCCCTCCATTATTGGGCAATTTTGACCAATTTCAAGTCAAGGTAACCCAGAAAGTATGGCATGAATCAAGCAACAGTTCTGCCATGCTTGTTCCTGAGATAGTTAAGCTGATAACCACATCCTATGGATCGCTTTTTCTTATTGTATTTTTCTTTTCTTCTAAATTTCAAGTGATGTAGTCTCAGGTGCGAGAGTTGCCGGTTTCAGACATATCTCTTTAAGTTGGAATTTGGAGCTTCATGCTGGAATGGTTTCAAAATTAAAATTCTTTGTTTCTTGGAAGTTGTCAAGTGGAAAATTCAGTTTCTTTAGATAGAGCTTCCTCGGAAGGGCTTACTGACAAATGTGGTCTCCTTAGCATACATTTTTTATTCTAATTGCCTACCATAGTTCTGTGTGATACAAATTGTTATAACTGTGCATCTGAATTATTACATTTTTCAGACACAGCTCATGTGTATATGCTATTATAAGACTAAGTTTTGTTTCAGATGTTGTATTTTTCTTTTTTCATTTTTATATGGTTGCAATATTTGCTGTTGTTTGATGTTTTTTTGTTGCTCAGTATAGATTATATTCTTTACTGGGAGAGGTATTATAATTGATACTCGATGACTTATAGTGGGACAAAACTGTCCTTAATGATTACAGCATTATGGTCCTGTATGCACAATCTTAATGGATACAAGTGATGAACACTCTTTAGAAATGAGGCATTCATCATAATTGGGAACAGGAGTTCAATAGAATGGAAGTATTACTTAAACATGCCAGATGAGAGGTGGGCAATGGTTGGTATGGTTTTGGACCCTTGCAAGCTGTGACTTACTGGTTTGCAGTTTAATCCCCATTGAGCTGATATGAGTTGGATAGGCTTTGGGAGGTTTTAATCCCTAGAAACAATAGTAACATGGAGAACTTTGTCCATGAACAAAACCCTATTGAGATATTTGACAAGTTTCTCTTTTCTTTTGGCTTCCATTTGTTTTGTCAGACCAAGATATGTCTACTATTAGTTATGATAGGTGCAATCTATCTTGTCTCTGTGACTTACTGCTTCGCAGTTTAATCCCATCGAGTTGATATGAGTTGGATAGGCTTTGGGTTTCAATCCCTAGAAACAATAGGAACATGGAGAACTTTGTCCATGAACAAAACCCTATTGAGATATTTGACAAGTTTCTCTTTTTTTTTGACTTCCATTTGTTTTGTCAGACCAAGATATGTCTACTATTAGTTATGATAGGTGCAATCTATCTTGTCTTAGTCCATAGGTGGAGTTTATTCTGCAATACATTTAGGTCGACATGCTTAGTGTTGCAGTAGTGTCTATCCTGTCTATTTCTTTACAAAGTATATTATCCTTGGCAGAGTTGAAGTCCTGGTGTTACTGGAACTAGCTCTCCTCAGGTAAGGGCTTTACTTACTGGCTAGGTGAGAGTCTTTACGCTCTTAATCGTAGAGAAAAGCTCTTTACTATGCATGCAAGGGTAGGTGACCTTCACAGTGCTTATCTAGCACTTCTAACTGAGGGTTGACCTTTTAGGACCATGTACGGCTTTGACAGGACTTTTAACTGCTACTCAGGTTGATCAACAGTCAGGACCAACCCTTCATTAGGAGGGTTGATCAGGAATGTACTGGTTTGATTGGCACTGGACTAATTTTTTGAGCTCAGGTCGGACCAGGACAGTATCAACCTAAGTCATCTGACACACGGACGAGTTTCAGACACTTGAGCTGTAGACTCCGAAATGGTGACATTCCGGGACACAGCTGTAGACTCCCGAAAGGTGACATGCTGGGGGACACACACACACACATGGAAAACATTGTGTGGAAATCCAAGGGATGCTTCCCCACATTCGTGGATGCCATCCCTAGCAAACCCGTTGTGTAGACTTTATGTTTGGAAACATCTTGCCCCACCCTCAACAACTTAAGGGAGAGTGAGATTGCTGTTACCTTGCCCTTCCAATCAGCCCACACGGGGCAAACATGTCACAAGCAGGATTTTAACATAGGTGGGGAGGATAATATCTCCTCTTAACCACCCAATCTAGACCCAATTGATATATATATTAAAAAATCAAAATTCCAGAAATAAAGAGCTAAATTTTTGAACATTTAGAAAATATAACATCAGATGCACATTGGGAGACACATTTATTGACATGTCGGCACATATATACACAAATTTTGATTTTTTGAACATTTTTTGGTGTCCCATGTATGGGACATGCAATGCCTGAGTGCTGGACACTCTGGGACACGTGTCTGTGTTCATGGACTTGTGTGTCAGCAAGTCCAACATTCGGGCATCGTGTGTCCTGCATGTCCAAGCGTCCGACAGGGGGATGAGTGTCCATTACCTTAGGTACCAACCATTTGTCAGATATCAGTCTTAAATAGGCAAGATACTGCTTTAAGTCAGATGCCTGAAAACTAGCATATTCTATAGATGAGTTGCCACAGGTACATATCTTTGAATGTCTGAAGAGGTTGCTGAAATTGTTGGCTATACATTATTCTGAAAGCATGGCTGTGTTTTTGTGATTCGATTATTTTATGCTCATTGTCATTTCCAATGTTTCAGTGTGGTAATCTTATCATTTTCTCTTCATTTTTTTTCCATGAAAAAAACACTATATTCGATATTTCAACAAGGAAATCAGAATATACATCTGCTTGTCCAACGACATCATCACAGGCAAAAGTCTCTGCATCCTCCTATCCCTAAAGAGTCCCAAAGTGATCTTCTATAGCTGTTTAAATAACAGTCATCCTTGGGCCTTTTCTGCCCCTTTCCTGTGCTTTTCAGCACCAGATTAACACAAGATTAAAAAATGGCTCAAACTAGCCCAAGATTTGTAAGGACCAAACAAACTTCAAACCATGTTGAGGATAAGCCGAAACAGAAACTAAAAACTGAGGATCAATATACCAGATTTAACAGATTCAGGAAGAGGACCCTCCTCATTGAATTCCTGTTGTGTCTGTGACTCAGTATACCTTCCTGAATGGAGAGAGTTTCTTTAGATAATTTACCAGCCTGTTTGTTGAACTCTCTCTATATATGAGTGAAACTTATAACAGAAAACTTTCTTTTTACCTCTCTGATCCTATTCAATATAGGAGTTAGTGTCAAGTTTTCTTTGAGGTTTTTTCCATTTGTCCAACCTATGACTGGTTTTGAATCACCCATAACCTGCAGTCTGCTCAAACCTCTATCTGAAGCAATTTTCAGTAGAAAATGGAAACCACAAGGCATAAAATTCCGCTCTATTGTTTGTTGTCTCACCTGTTGCATATTTGAAAGTGAATAATGATTTTCTTTTTCATTTAAAGATCTACCCGGTCCATACATTCCCGGCAATCCTTGGGAAACCTCATCAAAGAATCCCCAAGGCTCTTCTTTGGAAGAAAGTGGAGCCTTCGGGATTTTTTGAGGTTTGACTTTTACGGGTTTCCAAGAAGCTTCGTAAGCATATCTGATTTGTGAGATAACCTGAGATGTGAGAAATGCCCATTCCTTGAAAAATCATATCGTATACGCAGCAAGGCAGTGCTCTATGCTCAGCTACAGCTTTATCTCTGTACCTTTTTTGAAAACATGCTTCAAGGGTTTCCACATTCCAGTCTGAGTTGGTACCTGCCAGGCTTAAAGCTGCCCTCCAAACTTATCTTGAATAAGGACACTGCACAAATAAATGAACAACAGTTTCTTCCATTTTTGTACACAATATACACCTTGCTGGGCCATGCTAGTTTCTTTTCTGCCCATTATCCCATGTTAGAATCTTATTTGACATCGCTAACCAAAAGAAAATCCTAGTTTTGAGAGGACTGTTTAACTTCCACACTTTCTTCCACCACCATTTATTATCCCTTACTTCTTCCTCGTCTTTCTTGGCTGCATACTCAAGTTTTGCAGTATAGACTCCCATGTCTTTATTTCTGGACCATGTCAGTTCATCTTTTTCCTGATTGAGCATTATAGCACCATGTTTCAGATCTTGTGTATATTTATTCCATTCATCTGCTAAATCTACCTGCAGCTCCAACTGGGTTGCACTTTTCCATCTTTGTCTCCACAGAATTTTGACCTTGTTCACTAGCATCTGCTAAATTTAAGACTCCCAGATTATGTAATCGTGTTTTTAGTCCATTAGGAAGTCTGAAGTGAGCAGAGCACCTGATCCATGGGTCTTATCCTATCCTACTTTGTGTTCCCCCTTCCTACTTTCCAGGGCAACCATTTATCAACCAATAGAAAAGCTCTTACTAATGCTTTCCAAATCACCGAGGCACCCCTAAAAGACTTTCCTTTTTTCCTTATTCAGTCCTCTGTAGATCCTGTATCAAGGTGTTTTCCTTTCATCACTCTTCCCCAAAGGCCATCATCGTGAGTCACTCTCCATAGACTCTTAGCAGCTAGAGCAGAGCTTGCCCAAAAATATGCATGTTTTTGAGGCCCAGCATCCATTTTCTTTTGTCTTGCAGTAGTCTTCCATTTTACTAAAGGAATCCCCTCATTTTCTCACTTTCGAGTCCACAAAAAACTAAAGCACTTCTAATTTTATCCAATGACTGTTTAGGGGATATGTGCTAAAGACAGCCAGTACACATGGATGCCTTCTAGAACTGTCATTACAAGTCAACTCACCATTGTAAAATTTCAGACCCCACCCAGTTTCAAGTCTCATTGATTTTTAGTCAATGTTTAATGCCCAAACCCAGTTTTATGACACTCAAATAAACTCAGCATATAAACAACTTTTCAGAACTGAAACATGAGGATTCTGAAAGATCTTTAATGCAGAAATAAAAACATATCAGCAGCACAATATTCAGGAAATTTACACAGATTTTTGGTCTAACAGCGACCCTGTAAAAACCCACAAGGGGAAAACCAGTAAGAGAGGGAATTTTTATTATTTGTGAGCTTCAGAGAAATTTCTTTTACAGCATATTCATCTTCAGAAATTACACAAACTTATCTAAGAATTTCTTCAGCAAAACTCCTGAACAGTCCTGCAAAAGCTCCTCGATTTCTGTGCCAAAAATCCGTACAACTGTACGGCTGTCCCAGCAATAAATGCTGTACGGACTGTCTCGATTTTTGTGCCCTTTTCTGAGTTTTCTGTATGGAATATGCAGCAGGAACAACACTTCAAAATTTGTGCCTTTTCTCCTCAAAAACAGTGCCAAAAAACTGGACTGTACGGCCCTCGAAATTTGTGCCAAATCTGTATGGACTGTACGGAAATCCACCCAGAAATTTGTGCCAGCAGTTGTCTCGATTTCTATGCAAGTAAACATTTGTGTGGCAGCCTTGGAATGCGTGCCAACTTTCTCAGAACTCTAGCTGCTGTCCTCCTCGATTTCTGTGCATATATAAAGCTGCACGGCCTCTAGAAATCTGTACTGTACGGCCTGCATTAAATGCTGTACCCTTGCCTTGAAATGCGTGTTAGCTTGCTGCCTTGAAATGCGTGCCCTAGCTCTGCAAATGTTGCCTCCTTTCTCAAGGTTGACCTCTTTCTTGCTCTCTCAAAAATGCTTCAACAACCCAAGAATGGGTGCGCCCTCCTACCCCTAATCGACCTCATGAGGGAAGGTGAAGAGTTTCTCAATCCAATGGTGGAGATTGGATGAGATCAACGGTGGAGATAAAGTCACTTAAGTTACCCACTTTCCCTAAGTCCAAAAAGTCACCTTTTAATTTGTCTCTCACAAATTAAATGACTAGGGTCCACATTAGGCACTTTCTCACCCCTTAGGCGCCTAGGTGATGAGAATGTAATGCCCCCATTTTGGGACATTATAACATTACAACATTTCAGAGTGTTATGCCTGCCCGAGTAGCCAGATAGGGGTGACAGAGAGTTCGGGAGATATTGAGGGGTTTATTTGGGCCCGACTTGTATCGTTCATCATCAGGATCCATTCCGCACAGCTGGGCTTTGGTTTCGTTGCATTCCGACGATTTCCGTAATTTTGAGTTATTATGGGTCATATCTTAATTAAATTAACTAAGAAGGTCATAATGGGCATATCACTTGGAGAAACATCTTAGTGTAATATCTCATCGAAATCGGGAGGAAGAGTATTACAGGATAAGATGATGAGGAGTGACTTTCAGTGGTCGGAGAAGCCATCAGGATGGATAAATCACTTTTTACAGGCAAAATGATTAATTAATTAATTAATTAATAAAGTGATATAATAAAGGAATAATAAAATAAAGTAAAAGTCACTTGGAGGGAAAAGGTCTAATAAAATAAAGTAAAAGTCACTTTGAGGGAAAAGAACAAACAATGAATTAGGGTTTCGAAAAGCTATAAGAAAAGGTAAAGCAACCTAACGGCCATGCATGATTAAGGGGATTTTGAGAGAGTTCCAGAGGAGGAAACCGACCTTTGTTGTTTTGTGGATTTCTCGAGGAAACCACCACCCTTGATCTAAGCTTCGGTGTTGAGAGACACACCTCCTAGCCTATCTGGAGATACCATCCCGGTGTATTTCATCGCATTCTCAGAGTATCTGCAGAGGAGGCACCAAGCCAAGGAGGGCGCAAGCATGGAGATCTTGATCCTGCAGACCGGTCCCCGGGACAGATCCATCTCGGACCCTGGAGAGCTAGCCGCAAGCGCCTATCAGCCGCCATCGATTCCGACCAAGGGAATTCTGCAAAGCCACCCATACAGCTTGTTTATAGTTCCCATGTATTTCGGCTTTTGCATGCGGGTTCCCCATCGTGATCCGCCAAACCTTCCTCAACCCATTTGACTACGTGGACGGTGATCATCGCTTTCGAGCCGATATACGGTGATTCTGGAATCCAATAAATATCTGGCGCCCATGGAGGGGCCAAAACTCCGAAATCCCGCGATCGGTACGAGGTCCGCTCGGTTCCGTCATTTATTAATATTTCAGTGTTGCTCGTGCGCATTTTGATTGGCGCCAGCCGAGATATTCTCGACGGGAGTTTGAGACTGAGTCGCACCAGTAGCTGTCACCAAATTAACCGGATCGCCTGGCTCGAATATTCTATCCGCATGTAGCGTATCCACGCCTTCTGGCGGTTACCGTATTTCTTTTGCTATTTGATTGTATTCCGTAGCCATTTATCCATGACCGACCGACGCTTAGTTGATATATTTCCCGTGAGGGCTGATTTGTATTCCCATCAAAGAGTAATCGTTGTTATTCATAATATTGAGTTGTTGACCTTATATGCTATTGCACGCGCCATTTTATGATTGTAAGACCTTTGTTATGCTACATGCACCTATAATAACCTACATGCAACCATAATAACGGACATGCAAACACTATAAACAAAGATCATCTACATCAAACCCCAAGTAAAACGATCCGTAGTAACCCCCTGCGTATCGTGATCCGGCATAGAAGAAGATCGTGAAAATATCTTGACTCTGACCGTGATATTCGGTATCGAGCTTTAGTCCCGCCACCAGACTAAAGTCGATGATTTCAGCCGAAAGTGACCCAGTGAAGGCAAAGAGGATGTGGGGAGACAGATATGAGTGACTAGAGGGCAGTGGTAAGGTCCCCTTGGATCCAGATGCAACCTTCATTTAGGTTATTAGTGATATGTTAGCTAATCAGCGGATTATGTTTCAGTCCTTGGCTCAGGTGGCTGTGAGATTGGCTATGGTGGACATTCCTGCACACAAGCCCCACATGCAAAGATTGGGAACTCAGTAAGGCAAGAGACCCCGTGACACTCCACGCAGCATACATCCTTATAGGATCCTACCATGTTCCCCTAGTTTCTCGAGGGCGACCAACAACAACACACAAATACTGCTAGCACGTAGGTTGCCCACCTGGAAGACATTGCAGAAAGTAATAAGAGGGAGTATGTAGCTTGGTCGCGGACTTCCATCATGACATTACACCGTGAGAGCACCGTGACTTAGGGGCATGAACCATCCTGCAGAACCTCGAGAGGAGCATGTCAACAACAACAACAAGGGCATAACACGCATTTCATCCGAAAGTTGGTAAACTCACCATACCTTCTTTGATGGATCAGCCCAACGCAATCACCGAAGAAGTGCCAAAATAGACATAAATTACAAGATCAACCAACATTAGACTCAGACGATGGCTGGAAGTGACTACAGATTTGAGGATGCCGCTAGATGGACGGATGATAGCGCGATGTCCTCATCTTCCCCGCTTCTGCAACAAGAGGATTCACACTTCAACATACCGCGACACTCTGTGAGATTCAAAGGCACTGACAAGCATGATTGAGCAAGTTGGATGACTCCACTATGGGGTGTAGACATGCTTCCAGAAGTCGGCATGTAGGAGGATGCATGAGCTTCCTGATGAGCGAAATGCCATTTTTCATCTTCTACCATATATGCTAGCCACGACACATGAGGGATACTGCTGGCATTCCTGATATGGTAGAGCCTTGTGTGGGGATTGTACGCGGGACATATGGATCTCCAGACCCAAGAGGAGAGAAGGCCTCGAGATATTGACCTACACATACCCATCGTGCGATGAGAGCGCTTGAGTCACCACTCTGAGATTCCATTGATGGACCGTGCTAGAGACCGACAACCGGTTGGGCCACTCTACCCCGGTGATCTATCTGTTGTGTTGATGATGATACACTCCCATTGGTCGGGATGACCATAGCACACGTCTGGACACATCTGTATGGAATCCAGGCACAGATGATATTAGTAGAGTGAGCGATGAGGAAGGCTACCATGATACGGGCAGATCTCGATGGGGCAGTAAAATGGTGATGCGTGCGGCCTGCTGTGAGGACTTTAGTAGCATAGTGGACAGCAAGGCCCAGCTATCTTAGCTCTTGGGGAGGGTGTTGATGAGGATTCCATTGTTGACGCGACTAGCAAAGGAGGAGCATGAGGTAGAACTCCTCACGGACTGTGGATAGGAGTCACAACACCGGACGAGACAATTAGTGAGATCATGTGATCATGGCGCCCAACAACTGCATGCATTGATGATACACACATTGGTGATAGATTATTGTTGGAGGGCTTCGAAGCACTTGATAGTTCAGATAGGGGACTGCCATCGATGACTTCCATACACTCATGAAGAGAGTGACTATGATGAGGGCTGACTACCAGCATTTATTGATGGACAAAGATTACCTATTGGAGATCATGGAGGTATCAGGCACCGAGGGAGCGTGGGGAGCTTGAGGTATCCACTCACCTTTGCTGGCATACACTGCAGATTCTGAAGGCACATAAACAACACTCTCAAGACCAGTCCGTATTAGATGAGCTCCTTGAGAAGATTGATCAGAGATGCACTATATCTATCACGGCAGAGTGTCAGATATGTTCCTCAGTTACGTTGTTGGAGGATGTCTGGGTGGCACAAGTGCCACCATTCATGGGTAGTTCTCAGACAATCGGTCATACACATACATGGAGATTCCAGCCAGGTGCAGTTACGAGGACGCTTTCATTTTGTTCCAGGATTGGTTGATATCCACACGTGAGGTTGATCCCGCAGCACACCTGGACATATGGATGAGGAGAGAAGTGCATAGTGGGATTCATCGTGGACGATTGGATGGCAGGGAGGAGACACACTTAGTTGAGCATGGAGATTCCTCTCTCTTGCAGCAGTATACAGATCTGATAGATCACCTTCACTGTAGCAACGACTATATGAGTGATGATGGAGGTAGAGTGATTGGCCAATAGTTTGTGGAGTTATCTGTTGTTGTACCCGATAGTTGGAGCTTAGGCGATTATTCACCATGGGTGCTAGTGGATGAGATTTGGTCAATCCCTCGGGGATTGACTAAAAGCATGCTATACTTTCACCAGAAGCAGTGAGACATGATAGCCTTCTGCCTCTCTTTATCATCGGGACAACCGCAGAGGGGGTGCTAGTCAAGCAAGGGGACATGGAGAGTTGGTAGGTCAAGAACACTTGATAGGAGTGCCTTGATTGCATACAACAGGATAAGGGTGGATCACCAGAGGTAGACAATTGAGACCTTCTGCATGATGATGAACATCTTAGGCCATGGGATAGAGGATAAATCAGAGGTTGCTACATATTCAGCATCTCATTGGGATGAGGGTGGACATTTCGACAGCTACCGTGAGGGCACTAACTGCTAGTGGGGATTGGAAGTGATGAGCTTCCAAATTTGACATGTGGGGATCCTGATTCCATTGGTCAATAGTTTGTTTTATCTTATGAGGATCCAGGAGTGAGGTCCAATATGGATACCTTGGAGGAGACACCATGACCAGAGTAGAGCAAAGACGCTAAGATGGTCCTTTACCGAGACTAGCATGGGACCCCTGGATTACTTGTAATGCATTCCCATTACTGATGAAAGCATTTCGAGAAGGCTGCCCAGGAGTTGACTGAGATTCCTGGGCCATTGATCATTCTACTCATCGAGCATGTGGGTGTCATGCGTGGTGAGCACGGGGAGAGACCACATCTTGAGGGAAACCTACCTTGTGTCACATAGGTGGACATGGGACCCCTGGGATTACATGTAGTTGATTCAACATTAGTTTGCGGACAACATTTCGCAGAATCAGATGTCCTCATTTGGGACATTGGTAACATACAACATTTCGAGGCACCGAAAGCAGCGACGTGAGAGTCAGATATTGAGGGTTTATTTGGGTCTCGAATTTCATCGCTCCATCGTGATCCATTCGTTCGGCTTTGGTTTCGCCAGACCCGACGATTTAATTTTGAGTTATTGTGGATCATATCTTAATTAAATTAACTAAGAAGGTCATAATGGGCATATCACTTGGAGAAAACATCTTAGTGTAATATCTCATTGAAATCGAGGAAGAGCATTATACGATAAGATGATGAGAAGTGACTTCAGCATCTGAGAAGCCATCGATGGATAAATCACTTTTACAGTAAAATGATTAATTAATTCAATTAATTAATTAATAAAGTGATATAATAAAATAAAGTAAAAGTCACTTCAAGGAAAAGGTCAACAATGAATTAGGGTTTCGAGAAGCCATAAAGGAAAGTTAAACTTCACCATTATGATGATTATGATTTTGATGTTGAGAGCTTCAGAGGAGGAAGAGAGCTTCACCTGTTGTTTTGTGGATTTCTCTCGAGGAAAACCACCACCCTTGATCGGTTTCTTGTTGAGACACACCCTAGCCTATCGAGATACCTCCATCCGTATTTATCCTACATTTTGAAGAGATTCAAGAGGAGGGCTATGAAGGAGTAGCAATATTGAGAGATTCACACCGCAGAGACCGTGGTCCCATTGCAGATCCATTCCCACTCCAAAGGGAGAGCTAGCTGTATGCCTTATCAGCTGCCATCGTATTCTACTCTGGTGGAATCTTGCAAAGCTTACCCATATGGGGCTTGTTTAGGGCTATGCATTCCTGACAGTATTTGGTTTGTATGCAGTGGGTTCCCTATCGTGATCCGCCAACTTCAACTCCATTTGACTATGGGACGAGATGATCGTTTTGAGTTACATAGCGGCAGATTCCGACAGGGGAATCCATTGGGGCGCATTCGCTCCGCGAGGCGAACTTCTGTGGGTCCGGGACGAAGTCGAGGTCCGTTTGTGGTTCCGCGATATTTCATGCGCACGGGCTACTATCAATGGAGCATTTTTTAGGAAATTCTGACGGTGGAGTTTTTGAGATCGAAGTTTTCCAAATTGAGAAGCGGGCCACCGCGTTTCATCCGAGATCGCTCATTTTGGTCATTCTATCCGCATGTAGCAGACCGGTCATTTCTTGCGACACTCGTACTTTTTGCTATTTGATTAGGCTCCACATTGCATCCATGATCCGGACCGACGCTTAGCTGATATATTTCAAGAGGGCTATTTATATTCCCAATGATGCACCGTTATTATTCATAGCTATTGAGTTGTTGACCTTATATGCTATTGCATACGTCATTTTATGATTGTAAGACCTATATGCTACATGCACAGCAATAACTACATGCAACCATAATCATATCAAAATCTATAAACAAAGATCATCTACATCAAACCCTAAACGCATCCAAAACCCCAAAGTGTATCAGTTCTGACATGTTAGAGCAAAGAAGATCAGAGTAGCATTCAGATCAACCGATTGTATATTTTATGAAACACTTGCCTAGTTACTTTTTACTTATTTTAACACTCTCTGTCAGTAAAGGTAAGTATTCACCACCGCAAAGCTTGTCCCCTAAGAATACAAACTTGCCTTTGCCCAAGGCTTTGGTGAGTATATTCACAACCTGCTCATCTGTAGATATGTATCAGAGCTCAACTGCTCCTCTCTTAACATAATCCTAGATGAAGTGATACCGAATCTCAATGTGCTTAGACTCGTCATAGAAAAACTGATTCTCGTGAGATGCATACAACCTAATTGTCATAGTAAATCATAGTAGGCCTCAACGCACACCAAACAACTTACCTCAACAACATGCTAAACCAGAGAGCTCTCTACAACTGGCAAAATTATATACTGCCTCTCAAGTAACTCAAAGTCATCAATTTTTGCTTCCGATCAACCAAGACAATTCACCGCCGAGCCTAACTTAAAACAACATCCGTGGTACTCTTTCTACACCGACATCCTCATTTAATCCGAATCTTTATAGGCAACCAAATGAACTCCATCGCCTCTCGATAGTCCATACCATAATCCATCAGGATTCACAAAGATATTGAGCACATGTTTTGTCATACTCCAATGCACTTCTCCTTCCTAGGTTCCAGGCCCAAGGAACTGATTTTAAGAATATGACAAATAAAATATCTCGCTCCTGGTATTGGACTAAATACTAAAGAACCGGGACACTGACGACATATAGTTAGAATCAACTAATCAGGACTTTGCTACGGAAGCTTTTCCAGCTGTAATCATGGGAGTGTCATGGGCCTGCTATCCCCCAACTGAAATCTTCTCAGAATATCACAAACATACTGCCTGTATGATGTGGGGTTCTAGGCTCAAACCTCCAATCCAAAATAATGCATCAATCCAATATCAGCCTATCCAAATCCCAAGTAAGGCTCTCCTTGGTAAAATTAGTGATGAGTCTTTTGCCTCCCATGAAGATCATCGGGTAAGAGTGTGAGATCTCTCCAAATCAGAATGAAGTATAGCTGGGATCTGCCTCACTCTTTCAAAGCCTTAAATCATGTGTAGGCATCAATCTCTATCACCAAGCCTCGAGCTTGTTTCAACCTCCATACAATGCTTCACACATGAGAATCTCTCCATGCACCTCAAAGCCCAACTGGGTCAGCTTTCAATGTACACTTCCCTCCAGATATAATTTAGCTTAGAAATGCTGTCTTCACATCCATCCGTGAATCTTCCCAACCCATCTTTTGTTTAATAGAGATCAATGACTGGATCGGGAGAATCCAAAGACCTCAAGTGGAGGTCTCATCACACCAACCTCAGTCCCAGAGAGAGATCACCCACTGACCCAGTATATCTAGTGTTCCATGAAGGTCTCATCATAATCAACTCCCTGTGAGAACCCCTGTTTACCAAAGGAGTTTCTTGTACTTCTAATGTCACATCCCACATACTTGAGTTCGGAGGAGCCACCTCGAAGTCACCACTGACTTCCCCCTAGTTTTAGGAACAATCTCCCAAACATCATTCTCTCATGATGGAATTAAAATTTCACTGCAGCACTTCCAAACCCTGTCACCAACAAACTTCCCTAAAAGTGGAAGGCTCGTAATTCTATACTGCCACCATCACAAATAGAAGGTACCTCTCGAGAGGTTTACTTCCTCACAAATTGTTCGATTCCTGACCAACCCCTGGTGGCTCTCAAAGTATCCTAAGTCACTGGCTTTCCTGGCAGGTCCTGTGGAGGGGAGTCTCCTTGCTCAACCCCATCACCTAGAAACTATGACCCTGAAGTAGAATCTAGATAACTCGATCCTAAAACCTATGGACCAATAACATGCGAACCTAAATCCTGTGGCCCTATCACCTGTGAAACTGTAGTCACCAAAATTGGTGGCCCCAAAATCTATTTCACTGTAGTCTGCTACAGGCTCACCTGAATCCGAGGTGAAGACTGCTCACCCCTCTCTGCCCCTCATGACTTCCAGTCTTCATCCTCCCACTGACCTCCTTCCTAAACTGCTCTTCCCTTGGCTAAAGTGATGTGGTGAAAGCTCTTTGAAGTCTACTTATACCTGGGCTCAGATTCCCTCTTCACAGTGGTTCTGTTTTGTCCTTTTTCATGCACACACATGTGGCACCCTAAACTCTGGTGCTGCTCCCACCCTGTTCTTCCATTGCAGTGCCTCCTCGTGAGTCATCATACTTCCCCACGCTTGTGTGTGGGATTCTCCTGTTTCCTGGAGAACCGGTAGCATGCTACCAAAATTTCAAAGAAAAATGGCGTTCTTAATCATGTGTTATGTTGCATGTTCTGTACCCAGTGGCTCCTGCTCTTCCTCAGCATCCCGGCCAGCTGGCTGCACCACCCAACTCTCTCCCTGCCTCTCCTACAGTGCCCATGGAACCTTGGAGGTATTACTTCCACCCCATTATCCTGGGTCCAATAAAACTCATTTTTCTTTCCTAGTCCGTTCTCCAATAAGAGAGCTTTTAAATTGAACTCCATTGAAGACTGCTCTTTGGTCTTCATGAAGAAAATCCAAGACTTCAAAGAGAATTCATCAAATGACAGAGGAGCAAGATAAACAACCACAAAGATGTCAAGACGGGCCACATACATCAGAATGTAAAAGATCAAGTTTCCCTGCTTCTCTACTGTCACTGATTGAAAAAGTAGTCTTGGTGTACTTTCCCAAAGCACACCTCCCTAAATAACTCTCGTGCTCAGACCAAGTCTCAAACAACAAATGCTAATCCTCCTGACATCCCTGGGAGTCCTGATGCAATGGGCCATCTCCCCAGCTATAGGATCAGCAAAGATTGCTGTTGGTAGAATGACATAATGCACTAGCTGGCTGGAACATGAGCTTGTAAAACTTCTCATGTCAAGTCCCACCGGGCTTCTTTTAATGGCGGATATTGGACCCCTTGTGGAATAGGAGCACCTGTCCATCACAAACAACACCTCATAACCCCTCTCCTAAATAGTAGAAACTGAAATCAAGTTCTTCAAGCCAAGAACATATAGGACCTCTCTAAACAACATGGGAGGCAAACTCTCTCTCTGAAATGATACAATCCCACAAATAACTTCCTTGACCAACCAGTCATCTCCAAGCACCACCTCAAAATCACCAATCTCTGTAATGTCTGTCAAGTGCTCACAAACACCTGTCATGGAGGCACCATCACAATATAAGTCACACCGGAATGAGTGGTCCCGTGTGGAAAGACATACTACTTCAAGGAAAACTTCCTTATCAAACTTCTATGGAGAACTCCTCCGCAATCAGTCAAGTGAAGTCATATTTGCTTCTTCTTCTTGTTCGGACACCGACCCCATAGTGTCCAAAATTGTGACATGCAAAACACTTTGACATTTCTCATGTCCTTCTTTTGCCTTCTCACCTCGCTTGTTTCCCTAGACCCTTTAATTTCTTTTCGCCGCTGGTAGCAAGAGCCACATTCTCCTACTCATGACCAGTAGATGAACTGCCATGCACATAACCTCTCCTGCCTCCTCCTCAACAAAGTCATCCCAAAGACGCTTCCCACTTGGGAAGGTTCTCCCTAGCCACAATGCCCTCAACAAAAACAACCCATTGTTTGGAAACTCCATTCAATGCTGTCCTCACAAGTTCATTGTCAGCAATGGCCATCCCCACAACTCCAAGCTCATCTCTCACCTGTGTCAACCTGGTAAGATATGTGACCACATTTTCAACCTTGGTCATTTTAATGCTGTTCAATTTTTCTCTCAAAACCATCTTTCGGTTCTCATTTGTACTCTGGTACAACTTCGTCAAGGACTCCCACATCTCATAGGAATTTACTTTCCCTGTCACATGAGGAATCAAATGATCCTTGATGGCATCAAGGGTAATTCTCTTGGCCTTGATACTCTTCTTGGTGTATGCTGCTAGAAGAGTTGCATCTGTGGGTACATTCACAGGATTTGTTGTGGAGTTCTCAACAATATCCCATAACTCACTTTCTTGCAACAATAAGATCATCCTCTCCTTCCAAGCACCAAAGTTCACTGCCCCATCAAGCCTGTCCTCAACCTTCAAACCAGTAGCCAAATATCCTTTTCTGCTAAAAATGAAAAATTCAAATTTCTGTCCGGTGAAGTGACTTCTGTCCCACTTTTTTGACTTGCTGATATAAATCTGCCTCTCTTTAACTCAGTTCTGATACCATGTAAAATTTCAGACCCCACCCAGTTTCAAGTCTTGCTGATTTTCAGTCAGTGTTTAATGCCCAAACCTAGTTTTATGACAGCCAAATAAACTCGGCATATAAACAACTTTTCAGAACTGAAACATGAGGATTCTGAATGATCTTTAATGCGGAAATAAAAACATATCAGCAGCACAATATTCAGAAAATTTACACAGAGTTTTTTGGTCTAACAATGACCCTGAAAAAACCCACAAGGGGAAAACCAGTGAGAGAGGGAATTTTTATTATTTGCGAGCTTCAGAGAAATTTCTTTTACAACATATTCATCTTCAGAAATTACACAAACTTATCTAAGAATTTCTTTAGCAAAAATCCTTCTAAACAGTTCTGGAAAATCTCTTCGATTTCTGTGCTAGGAATCCGTACAACTATACGGTTGTCCCATCAATAAATGCTGTACGGATTGTCTCGATTTTTGTGCCATTTTCCGAGTTTTCTGCATGTAATATGCAGCAGGAGCATCACCTCAAAATTCGTGCCTTTTCTCCTCGAAAATAGTGCCCCAAAACTGGACTGTACGACCCTCGAAATTTGTGCCAAATCTGTACGACTGTATGGAAATCCACCCATAAATTTGTGCCAAATCTGTGATCAACCTGCACAACTCTTCAGCCACCAACAAGATTAGGAAAGGAGACATGGGCACCCTTGCCTAAGCCCTCTTGTGGCATAATATTTTTTTTGAGGGAAAGCCATTAATGAGAACAACAAAGGATGCTGAAGATAAGCACCCCATAATTTAATTTACAGTTCGAACATTCATCCCAGCTTGGATCAGCAGCAATCATAAGTAGAGCCAACATACCTTATCACAGGGTTTTTCTAAGTCTATTTTCATTACCACTGTAGAAGTCTTTTTTATCTTTATAGTATGCATGCCTTCCTGTGCTGTGCCTACAGCATCATGGATTGCCTATTATAGAGAAACCCAAATTGCTTTTCCGAGATGAAACCTGATAACACCTTTTTCCATTTGTTTGCCAGTGTTTTTGCAATGATCTTGTAGATAAAGTTGTTCAAAGAAATTGGTGTAGATTCCTCAACGGATTATGGCTCATTGCGTTTTGGAATTAATGCTATAATAATTGTGTTCAATGCTTCCAGGACCTTTCCTAAAGACTTGGATTCCTCAATAACCCTCAACTGGTCCTCTTCCAACAATTCATAGAAACCTAAGTATAATTCCACTGTCCACCCATCTGGACCTTGGCTTTTAGCCAGGAGGACAGAACATATTTGAGTTCCTCTTTCGTGATTTCTACTCCCAACTCTTCATTTTTCTGCTATCTATAAGTCTGGGAAACTGGGAAACAACCTTTGGGATTTCAGCTATATTAGCCCTAGCTTGATCCTGGAATTGGGATTTGAAATATTTTATTCCTTTATTAGCTATGTCATCGAAAGATCTTGCCACCGAACCATCTTCTTTCTTGATTTCCTAAATTGTGTTAATGTTTCTCCTGTGCTTTGCATAATTTTAAAAGAATTTGGTATTTTCATCTCCTTTAGCCAACCAAATAGCTTTGGTTTTCAACCTACATTCCGCCTCTTCTTTTTCTAATAAACTCTTTTTAGAAAATTCCATCCCTTTCAACTTTTGGATCTCTTCCTCGGTGAATATGCCCCTTACATTATTCACATGTAACCTACTTGTTCTTCTTCCACCGCTACAAGCTCTTTTTGCCTTTCCACTGCCTTTTCTCGGCCCACTATGCTACAATTGTCTTAACATTCCATAAATTCTTGACAAATTGGAACATTGCGGTCTCACCAGAAATGGGGTCAAAGTTCTTCCAATCACTAGCTCTCTAAAATCTTCTTCCTCTAACCAAGAGTGATTAAACTTGAAGGGGGCTGGAGGTTTCTACGAGTTTGCTTCAATTTGAAAAAGAATAGGGAGATGGTCCGAGGACCCTCCATTCCCTACTCAAGACTTTAGCCTTTCTATTTCCTCAACAATTTTTTTAGTTGCCAGAAACTTGTCTAATCTCTTTGAGATTACCTCCTTGTCACTCCTCAAGTTTCTCTAGGTAGGAGTGATTGATATTTCAGTCATTGAACCCTATTATAAATGTTACTCTTGTGCCCTTTTCCAAGAGATATCACCAAGAGGGTTTCAAAGCAAGGAAGCTTGTCTGCGGCCAGCTCTTGACCAGCTCCGTGCCCAAGTCTCGACTAGCTTTGCACCCAACTCCAGCTCTCTCTTTGCTCAACCCGATCCCACTCTTTGCTCACCTCGACCTTGTCCTTTGCTCACTAGAAACACCTCTCGTCCCATCCATCTGCGAACACTAGCTTGTCTGCGACCAACTCTCGACCAGTTTCGTGCCCAACTCCCGTCGCACGACGAGCTCTAGCTCTTTGCTCACCCCGACTTAGCCCTTGCTTTCGTCTATTATTGCTCGCGTCGACCCCCAACTCAGCCCTGCTTGCGTCGATCTGCAGCTTCGGACTTCGCCTCCATGGTGTAAGCTCAACCTCGACCTCACATCTTTGTGACCAAGACCTTTGCCTCACGCGCGACCAGGAAGGATTTTTGCTATTGTTCATGACCAGAAAGGGTTTCCTGCTTACCTCCGTCTGCAATTAACACAAGGTTTATGCGACCGCTCAACTCTGTCTGCAATTAACACAAGGTTTTCGTGGTCGCTCAACCCTGTCTGCGACGATGAAGACCACGACTTGTGGTTTTGTGGTACCTTGAGCCGTCGCTTGGGCACTTCGAGCCAGCATAACTAGAATTTCGTGCATGGCTTTGAAGTTTGGGGTTTGATTAATTTCAAATTATTGGTCCTCGACCCAACTGTTGGTGTGCTCTTCGTAGGGCCTCGCCCAATGCCTCTAGGAGATTCATCACTCCACCCCATCTTGATGACCCCAATACAGATAATTCGACCTTCTCCTTTGGTAGAGGGTGTACCTGCAGTTGGTCTAGTGGAAGGGATGGAGGACCCCTTTATTGGGGAAGTAATCAGAGGGATCCCAAATTCAGATACACAAGATTCTGAAGATGGGGTTAGCAACATGATTATTCAGGGACTAATTATGAGATTAGAACTCTTGGAATCATCAAACCTGGCATTATGGACAGAGGTCAGTGAACTCGCAAACACGGTAGCAAAAATTGTATTGGAGAATATATCATTGAAGAAACAACTAAGTGACAACAAGGAGCAAGATGCCCTTCACCACCCCGGTGACACATTACACGCAAAAATTCTCGATCTTTAAAACAAGTAGGAGGAGATTAGATCTTAGCAAGCTGCCTTTAAACGTGAAACAAAAATGTATATCAACTCATGGGCACAGGTAGTTAGAGGAAGGGATAAAGCTCACTCCCCTTGCTAGCGATAGTTGAGGAGGTGGTTTGGGCTAAACTCATGGAGGAACGTACTAGGCTCCCACTATCTCTTCCATTCTTGAACCCCATGGTGGTTGAAACCTTATTTCTCAGAGATAATTTGGATCTCCCTGATGTGACTCTTGATAAAGCTTGGCTTGGGTATGACTCCACTCTCTTTCTCCGATTTAGGTCTGTAGTTGATCGGCTTCGGGCTCTTAGAGCCAAGCGACCCAATAAGATCTTCCTTGATGAAGATCTCACCAGAATACAAGTTGCGAAGCTCAAATGCTCTAGGGAGTTGGTTATAGCATCACGCCAGGCGAGGAAATGGGCAGTGATCCGACACTCTTTTCCACCCAGGTGGGAACCCCGAACCAAGGCTTCCAAATGACGTGCTCGTTGGGAGAACAAACATGACGCTTGCATTTCCATCAGTTGTTGGAATGGCAATGGTTCTTTTTGGTCATCCCCAAGTCTATTATATGATGCTCTTAGGTTGTCATACATCTTATTCATCACTGAGATGCATGAGAGCCTTGTTCGACCTCTCCCCGACATTATAGGATACCATCAATTTTTAGGCTGTAGATAGGAGACGAGGAGCTCGGGCGATATCAAAGGTTCAAGTGGTGTTGCTTGTTTCGTTAGACTCCCTCAAGAGCAAGATTTCTTTGGTGGCCACGAATGAGTTTGCTAGGTTTATGTAGGTTTGGGTTCAAGGTGTTTCCCCTCTCCCCAAGGACATTTGCATTGCAGTTTTTCTACTTCCCTCCACCTTCATCATCATATGCTATTCATAATGGGCTTGGCGGGATCCATTTATAGATTTGTATGGCGACCTCACCCATTACTCAACGGTTGGGGTGGTTATCCTTCTAGGTAACTTCAACTGTCGCACTAGAGCCCTGTAGATTCCTCTCCATGATTGGTCAAATGATGTGTTTTGTATCCAGGAGATAGATCGAGGGTTAGTGGGGCTTCACCGGATGTCCAATGTTGTGTTGGGGTCTTTCACAACCTATGGTTGGCACCTTTTACAACTAGGGGAATCTCATGAGTTGTTGATTCTCAATAGCCTCCCATGCTTCTCAGATTCTCGTTTTTTCACGTGTTGGCCTCATGGCGGAGGTGCGAGTGTCGTTAATTATGTCCTCTCTAGCCAGAACATACTCCCCTTTATTCGTCACTTCCTTGTTTCCCCATCCCCCTCGCGGACCATGCTCTTCTTTCCTTTTCTCTCCGGATTGACACCCCCCATCCCGACACACCTCCCCAGGGCTCACCCCTCACTAACTTTTGATTCAATGAAGGGGACCTTGACACCTTTTCTACCCGTCTTCGCTAGATTCTCCCCTTCGAGACCTAGTTCTCATACATCTACCAAGTACACCTGCCTCTCATCCATCATTTGGGAAGCAACCCTCAAATCCTACCCTCCCTCCACCCGACCCACCTCCACCTCTCAAAAAACCAACTCCTGTCCTATGAATTGATGGTATGATGAGGAATGCAAGGCTCTCCATTGCCAACTTTGACACATTCTCCCATGTTCACCCCTCCTAACCCAACCTCATAGCTTCCTATCATTGTCCCCTTCGCCGCAAGAAATGCCTCCTTGTTTCTTAGAGGAGACGAGACTTATGTAATTTCTGTAGATTTTCGAGGAACTAGAAGGCTGTCCAACAGGTCTGTCTTATGACCTCTTGTTGGTCTCTAAGTTTAGTTATTCAAATCTGTACATGCTGCTGTTTTAGGACAACAAACATGTCTGTTTAATTTTGCCAAGAAATCTGCTCTCAATTGATGGTTATATGCTCTTTTAAGAGGCCCTTGCAAGTGGTTTTAGTAACACTATGTTAGCAGATGCAAACCTCAAAATATATAGCACTCCTCTAGGATCTTAAGAAGCTCCTACTGCTGATTTAAACACTAAGCATACACGAAATTTGAACACAATTATTTTTGGTCAACATGACCTTGGATAAAACTCCCCCAGGGAAAACCAGTTTAGAGATAGATGTATATAGGAAATCTCAAAGCAAAAATTACAACAAGGAAAACAAATACAAGTGACCCTGTTACAATAGCAACCAAACTTGGATGCTTTGGAGTCGCTTGTAGATGTGCCTGCTAGCCCTTGAACAAAGGTGCCCTTCTTTTCTTGCTAAGCCTTTAGTCCTCTTCCTTGTCTCTTGCCTTTGCCTTTGCCTTTGACTTGAACCTTGCCTTTGCCTTTGCCTTGGACTTTGCACCCTCTACACAAGTGTGCCTCCTCTACTTGGCTTAGTGCGCACTAAGCACTAGTGCACCCCTCCTTTGGCAAATGCTCCACAACAAGTAAGCGCCCTTACATACCATTGCACCCTCTATGCTCTAGAGTGCGCCCACTCCAAGTATGTGATCCTCCTCCTCAAGGATGCGCCCTCTCACAAGCTAGATGCGTCTCCTTTCTTTGGATGCGCCCCTCCACTAGCTTGTGCGCCTCCTCCCTTTAGAATGCGCCCTTCTTCAACACTAGTGCCCAACTTCCATGAAAGCTCTTCAAGGAAGCTTGCGCCCTCTCAATGGATTCTCCTCCAAACCCTTGACCTCATGCACCCTCTTCTTCTCAAGAAATGTTCCAAGTGTTCTATTCTCTTCCTCTCCTCCCTCAACTCTCTCAAGTGACAAGTGAGTGTCATCCTTCCCTTTTCCCTCCTTTAGCCTCTTTTTGGCCAAACCTAAAAGACCAACGGTCTAGATTCAATCTAGCCATGTCTAATCAATGGGTGATTTAATCCCAAAAATCTCACTTAGAAAACCTACTTTCTTAAGTTTCCTTAGTTTGCCTCATGTCCTTTAATTCACCCACAAAGTGGATTAATTGTCACTTTTTCCTTAAATGACAAAATTTCACTTTTTGACTTAAATCTCCTAAGTCAAAGTGAAATTAGAACATAAAGGTAAAGTACAAGGGTAATCGTTTCCCCCTTTGTGTTTAGAGACTCATAAACACAAGGGACCACTTTCCAATGTACCCAAATCTCAACACTCCCTCTTACTGAAGAAAGTGTCACTCACCCCTCCAATCTCGTCCCTGCAGTGAACACCGTTGCCTGCTGGCAAATACTTGACGAGTATGGTTGTACCCTGATCATGAAAAGTGGCCTCTGACTCTGATCTGCTTGACCAAAGATCCCGATCTTGGCATCTCACCAAAGATCCCTACCTTGGCATCTCACCAAGGATCTCTATCTGTTGGCGTCTCACCAAAGGTAACTTCTGTTGGCGTCTCACCAAAGGTCACTTCTTTTGGCATCTCACCAAGAGTCTCATCTCTTGGCATCTCACCAAGAGTCTCATTCTTGGCATCTCACCAAGAATATCTGGATCTTGGCATCTCACCAAGATCCTTACCTTGGTCTCTCACTAAGTGACTTCCACCTGAAGTGGAATCTGAAACTGATCTGCTCGTCTCCATAGCCAAGTGAGAGTCAAACCTCTCTGGCACCCTGCTCACACTCATCAATCTCTGATGCTCAGAAGCCTCTGCACCAATTGACTGTTTGCTCAACAACTATGAAACTAAAGTTGTCCCGGGTGGACCAGTCACCCCTGAATATGGTGTCATCGAAAACTGAGTCCACGACCCATGAGATACAACACTCTCAATTTGTGGGACCTCCTCAATTCTGTCTGTGCACCAATTGCTGGATGGTGTCTCAACTGTCAAACATCAACTCATGAAGGCACACTCCCTCTCAAACTGAGCAGTGAACTCCTCCTCTTCTGTTGTCGCTGCAACACCATCCTCCTGCTACTTCATCTTCTTCTTGGGACGCTGTCCAACATAGTGCCCCATCTCTCCACAAGCAAAACATCTCACTTTGCTCATGTCTCTCTCTTGCCCACTGCCACTTTGCTGTGGCTTGGCCCCTCCCTTGGGACCCTGTCTATCACCCTTGTCGACCTTCTTCTTGCCCTTTGTCCAAAGAGCAAGATCCCCATCACCGTCAACAATACGTCGTTGTCTTGAAGATCTAGAGCTGCATGTTAGCTCCTCCTGCATGAAATCGTCCCAGAGTCTCTCCCAACTGGGCATGACCTCACTGGCTACAATGCCTTGCACAAATGAACCCCAAGGTTTGGAGAAGCCGTTTAAGGCTGTCCTCACCAAAAAGTTGGGATCCACAATCTCCCCAACTGCTGCCAACTCATCTCGAGTTTGTGTAAATCTTGCAAGGTATGATGTCACCGTTTCTGACTTGAGCATCTGAACGTTGCTGAGCTTCTCCTGCAGAACCATCATCCGGTTCTGATTGGGACTTTGATAGAGCTTGCACAATGAGGCCCATATCTCCAGGGCATAGTCCTTCCCAGTGAAATGGGGTATGACATGGTCTCTCACCGCATCATAGATAGTCCTCTTAGCCTTGGTGTTCCTCTCCCTGAACTCTGCTACTAGCAAGGGAGAAGTGACAAGAGAAAGAACCATTGGAGCTTGAACTATATCGCATAGTTCAAGATCCTCCAAGACAAATATGATCTTGGTCTTCCAAGGGGACCAGTTGCTAGCTCTGGCTAGCCTATCCTCTGCCCTCATCTGAGTCACTGACATGGTTGTCCACTGAAACCCAATCTGATGCTAAACACTACAAAAGAGTACAGCCTCACTCCTGTCAACACAGGTGTGAAAAGAGGCTGTCCAACACTGTCCAAAACAGTCCCACAAAACTGCCCATTATATGCTCACAAATCAGCAAACTCTTAGCCACCTAGGCTCTAATACCATGTAGATTTTCGAGGAACTAGAAGCTGCCCAACATGCCTGTCTTATGACCTCTTGTTGGGCTCTAAGTTTAGTTATTTAAATCTGTCCTTGCTGCTGTTTTAGGACAGCAAATAGGTATGTTTAATTCTGCCAAGAAATCTGCCTTCAACTGATGGTTATATGCTCTTTTAAGGTGCCCTTGCAACTAAGTCACTTGACATGGGGACACGGGACACGGAGGACACGGAAATACGAGTATCCGACACGGGCACGACGACCCCCGGAAATAGGACACGAAGGACTAATTTATATATCAAAATTTAAATTATGAATTACACATGCAAAAATGAAATAATTAAACTGTAAACAGTGCATGGTGATGATACAAATTCAATCATACAACTAGTACTAACTTAGTAACTACTAAGTTACTAAGTTACTAACATAAATGATGACATTGCCAACTCAACATTGTTGTCCAAACCCATATCATCAGGAAACACATCCCACATCTTTGTCTTTCCTTTCAACCACTCTTCTCTTTGCCCAGTGCCTGCAAATAAGACAGAGGTTGGTGTGCATATACACCACTAAGTCACTTGACACGATGACAAAGAGAAGAGTTCAACATAAGAGTTTATACTTGAGTGAAGGGTACATTTTTACTGGAGTCGTGACAAAAGAGTTCAACAATCAATGCCACCAACATCGAGGTACATAAAGGGTATGGTGCCCTTGATTAAATGCCAGTTTCATACCCTCTTACATGATAGAATCCAGTGGAAACATTGCAATCTTGCCAATCTTGAAATCCTGAAAACCGTTAAGTCTGCTGAATTTTGAATGGGACCAAAAATTCTACTTTCTCCATATGAAGTCTAATGAGGTTGGAACCACTCTCAAACATCCTGAAATAATTAATGGTAATGTTAAAAATTTAAGTAAAAGGATAAAGGAGAATGTCACTTTTACTACCATTAATTACTAGGGTGGGTAAAATGGAGGGGGTGGGGACCTCTTTAAATAGAATTAGTAAGCCAAAATAACCCTTAGTTGCACACTGAAACACCTCACAGTTGCAACTTGCATGAGAAAACATGAGCTAGGGTCCTTTTCTGAGCAAGACACGTGTCCTATTTTCAAGACACGCGTGTCCTGTGAACATGACATGTTCTAAACGAGTATCCGACACGTGTCCTACCGTTTGGTGTCTGACACGTAGGATTCGTGACACGAGGGGGGGTTTGGACATGTCAGGAGACTTAGCAGGCTTGCAAGTGGTTTTAGACTTTAGTAACACAATGTTAGCACATGCAAGCCTCAAAACATATAGCACTGCTCTAGGATCTTAACAATCTCCTACTGCTAATTTAAACACTAAGCTACATGAAATTTGAACACAAGTATTTTTGGTCAACATGACTCTGGATAATATCCCCCCACCCCTCGGGGAAAACCAATTTAGAGATAGATGTATATAGGAGATCTCAAAGCAAAGGTTACAACAAGGAAAACAAATAGAAGTGAACTTGGTACAATAGCAACCAAACTTGGATGCTTTAGAGTCCCTTGTAGATGTGCCTGCAAGCCCTTGAACAAAGGCACCCTTCTTCTCTTGTTAAGCCTTTAGTCCTCTTCCTTGTCTCTTGCCTTTGCCTTTGAATGGAACCTTGCCTTTGCCTTTGCCCTTTGCCTTGGACTTTGCACGCTCTACACAGGTGTGCCTCATCTACTTGCTTAGTGTGCACTAAGCACTAGTGCGCCCCTCCTCTAGCAAATGCTCCACAACAAGTAAGCGCCCTCACATACCATTGCGCCCTCTATCCTCTAGAGTGTGCCCACTCCAAGTATGTGAGCCTCCTCCTCTAGCAAATGCTCCACAACAAGTAAGCGCCCTCACATACCATTGCGCCCTCTATGCTCTAGAGTGCGCCCACTCCAAGTATGTGAGCCTCCTCCTCAAGGATTCACCCTCTCACAAGCTAGATGCGCCTCCTCCCTTTGGATGTGTCCCTCCACTAGCTTGTGCGCCTCCTCCCTTTAGAATGTGCCCTTCTTCAACACTAGCGCCAAACCTCCATGAAAGCTCTTCAAGGAAGCTTGCGCCCTCTCAATGGGTTCTCCTCCAAACCCTTAACCTCATGGAACCTCTTCTTCTCAAGAAATCCGCCCAAATGTTCTCTTCTCTTCCTCTCCTCACTCAACTCTCTCAAGTGACAAGTGAGTCACATCCTTACCCTTTTCCGTTCTTTAGCCTCTCTTTGGCCAAACCTAAAAGAACAATGGCCTAGATTCAATCTAGCAATGTCTAATCAATGGGTGAGATTTAATCCCAAAAATCTCACTTAGAAAACCCACTTTCTTAAGTTTCCTTAGTTTGCCTCATGTCTTTAATTCACCCACAAAGTGAATTAAATGTCACTTTTTCCTTAAATGAAAAAATTTCACTTTTGACTTAAATCTCCTTAGTCAAAGTGAAATTAGAACATAAAGGTAAAGTACAAGGGTAAATAGTCTTTTCCCTTTGGATGCACCCCTCCACTAGCTTGTGCGCCTCCTCCCTTTAGAATGTGCCCTTCTTCAACACTAGCGCCCAACCTCCATGAAAGCTCTTCAAGGAAGCTTATGCCCTCTGGCTTCTCCTCCAAACCCTTAACCTCATGCACCCTCTTCTCCTCAAGAAATGCGCCCAAGTGTTCTCTTCTCTTCCTCTCCTCACTCAACTCTCTCAAGTGACAAGTGAGTCTCATCCTTGCCCTTTTCCTTCCTTTAGCCTCTCTTTGGCCAAACCTAAAAGACCAATGGCCTAGATTCAATCTAGCCATGTGTAATCAATGGGTGAGATTTAATCCCAAAAATCTCACTTAGAAAACCCACTTTCTTAAGTTTCCTTAGTTTTCCTCATGTCCTTTAATTCATCCACAAAGTGAATTAAATGTCAATTTTTCCTTAAATGACAAAATTTCACTTTTGACTTAAATCTCCTAAGTCAAAGTGAAATTAGAACATAAAGGTAAAGTACAAGGGTAATAGTCTCCCCCTTTGTGTTTAGAGACTCATAAACACAAGGGGACCACTTTCCAAGGTACCCAAATATCAACACTTTCCTTACTCCTCCAAACACTTATGGCACACCATCCTCCCCCGCAACTCTCCCCTCCCATCCGACCTTAACCTCAAATCCTTGTTCTCTCACATATCCATTCTCTATGATATTCTTGGGCAGCCACAAATTTGGGTTACCTCTTTGCCGTCTTCGTGCTACTTAGTGTCAGACAGTGACATTAGAGAGGTTGTTTGGGTGATGAGTAGCAACAAAGCAATAGATGAGGAGGGTTTACAGGCAGAGTTCTTTAAGCACGATTTTCATGCGTTTGTTTCTCACTTGGTTGATCTTTTCAACCATGTGGTCTATATAGGTTTTCCATCGGCATGGTCACATCGCATCATTCACTCCATACATAAATCGGGACCTAGCTCAGATCCCAATAACTACATGACGATTATGGTGGGCCACATGTTCTCGAAGCTCTATGCTAGAGTTCTCCATGGGAAGCTCTCTAGTGAGCTTGAGCTGAGATCTCTTAGAGCTAGGGGAAAGGCAAGACCGATCTACTCATTAGACCATTGATCACATCTTTACCCTTCAAGCCTTCATCGAGGAGGCATAACATTGTTCTTTGAAAGTCTATTGTTGTTTTGTAGTTTTTCGGAAAGCCTTTGACTTCGTCATGTGAGAAGCCTTGTTTCAGAGGCTTAGAGACATTGGCATTTCCCAAACACTATTGATTTCCATCATGCGCCTATATGAGTTGCTCCTTGGTTGTCTCCCCACAGTTCATGGGATGTCTGATTTCATCGGGAGTACCATTGGGGTTAAACAAGGTTGCCCCTTGCCCCCCACCTTGTTTTGGATTTACATTGATGAGTTGTGGAGGCCTTTTCACGAGCAAATCCAGGACAGTGATGGGTGCCTCCTCCACCAAGTTCTGATATCCATCCTACTCTTTGCTAATGACATGGTCCTCCTAGCATCATCTCTTGAGGGGTTAGAGAGACAGTTGGATGCCTTAGCTCTCTTCCGCGACCTTTGACAGTTGACGGTCAACCAGGGTAAAACCAAGGTTATGATCTTCAATGGGTTGAAGAAGACCTTGGACCTTCATTTCTTCTTCAGAGGGGAGGAGATGGAGATCATGAACACCTACACATACTTGTAGGTGCGGTTCTCAGGACCCTGCTTTGCGACCGACCCTCCAGCCTCGGATCAAGAAGGGCTATGGATCCTTATCCCTTCTCTTGAGATGGTGCTTTCGTCACCATTTTTAGGACATCTCATCCAAGTTGTTCCTCATTGAATCCCTTATCTGACCCATTGTTCTCTATGGCTCAGAGATTTGGGGGTCTTCTTTACTTAAGTCCAGTTGGGCCTCAACTGAGAGAACCTAGACCCTTCTCCTCCCGCTCATCATTAGATGCAAGCAAACATTCCCTCAACACATCATCCTACCAAAGTTTGGGGTCCGACCCTTCCGACTTGAGACAATGTTCAAATTGGTCTCTTTTCTACATCACATTCGGAGCTTTGCTGACTCGGTGAAGGGGCAAGACCGGTACCCATACTTGGCCTATTGTTCTTTAGAGACCATTGCCCTCTCTAGCCCTTCGGGTTGGGCTCGAGGTTAGTTCGTAGGGGTTTCATATCTTTTAGATTCCGTGGGCATTCAAATGGATCTTCTCCCTCCGTTTAGATATTCCTTGGTTGCACTTGGCCACCTCCTAACTACCAGGTAGGAGTTGAACAGGATCATCATGGATGACATTTACAGGCAGTTTATCCAAATAACTTGGGTTAACCATTAGGGTGGGTTATGCCCAAAGATGGCCTTCTAGGCTGAGCACTTCTTGGAGCTTTGAGATGGGCTCAATTTTCAACCACAGTATACACTTCGCCATTGGGTGCATGCTCTTCGCATTCCCCTAGGTTAGTTCAGAGTGAGTTCTCATAGACTTTGGATAGAGATAGACCACTAGATCGTTCGATCAAACAATTGCCAATTATGCGATCTACAAGAGGCCGAGACTGAATAGTACTTCATCTTTCGTTGCCCCATCTATTACAAGAGTAGAGGGAGGTTCGATTTCCTATTTCGAGACTGAAGAGCACTTCATCTTTTGTTGCCCCATCTATTACGAGATTAGAGGGAGGTTCCATCGCTTATTCAGGGGGATTTAGACCCTCATTGGCTTTTTTAGATATTCTGACTAAAGGTGCCTAGCCTTATACATGTAGGAGGCTCTCGGGCTTTGAGCTCACATTCTTCAGCCTCATACTAGACCAGATTCTACCCTTCTTCACAGTGCTACCCTTAGGAATGGACACCAAGAGACAGATTGATATTAGTAGGGTTCTCGACTTCATATCAGTGTGGACTCATGGGACCTTCCTTCCTCCCATGAGGTTTCAACTACATGACCAGATCTGATCTCTCCCTAGTAGACGGATGAGATCCCCTAGGCCTCAGATGAACTACTTCTTCTAGACAACAGTGCAGTGGATGATCCAGGCATCCCACTAGTTTTCCCTCTAGACATCATACTATACTCAGGTTCCTTCATTCGACCTCAGATGGTCAGAGAGATGGGCCTTTTCCATGACAAACCTATCTCATTACTTTTGGTTCTTCTTGTTCCTAGATCTTCTCTTCCTATAAATCTCCACTTCAGAGTGGGTTTATGGGCTTGGGGTCGAGGGCTATTCATGCCTCAGTTTAGATCTCATCCTCTAGTCTACCTTGCTTTACTTTACTTTACTTTCTGCATCTTGCCTTTTATAGGAGACCTTTTGGTACTCTTGCTTTGTAATGACATCATTGTACTCAACAGTCCCTTTGACCTGCTTTTGTGGTCATTAGTTGGACATCAATAAAATTATCTTATCTTATCTTTATCAATCAAATGGAAGTCTTCAAAAAGATGTGAGAAAATTTTTGCTAAAGGTCTTGTTGAGTTGATTCTCCCTAGACTTCTCCTCCTTTCAGAGTCAGGTTCAAATCCCCACCTATGATGATATTGTCATTTTTATTACAATCTAGCTTTCCAAAAGACTCCCTTAAGGGTTTCCTTTCCCCATATAGACAATATAAATTAATTATGTGATAAGCTTTCCCTAGCCCTTTTGCTCTACATTCTAGATGGATACTTGCAAGGAATTGGATAAGGATTCAATACTACAATTCCATCCCATTACCAATCCTCTCAATCGTCCTGCAACATCCATCAAACAAAATAACGATTTCTTCAAAACAGAGGACAAAATTTCTACTACTCTTCTTCCTTCACACATGTCTTCCTAGATGAAGACAATATCATGCTTATACTTGCTTAAGAGTGTTTTGAGGGCTAACTTTTTATTGGCACCCACCTACCCATACCCCTACCCCTCTTGCATTTAGGGAAAAAATTATCATTGGGTCACCTTGGTTGATGCCATCCTTGCTCTAAGCCCCCCCTTGATGGTTAATTGTTTTTCTTCCTTCACCTCTTTTACAAACCTCTTCTTAGCAATTGACATATATGATTTTCTCCCTACTGCGTTGGTTTGTTGAGTGTCTGTGGCCAGATCTCTCTCTACCTCACTTCCATCCTCCAAGGATACTTCCTTTTGAAGTCTCAAATGGTACCTTGACTTTGTTTTGTGGGATTCCACCCCCTCACTGGTTAAGGACAAGTCACGGGAGCATCCACAATAGGCTTGAGAACCCAAGGGATGCTTTCAAGACCCCTTTAATTGGGATTGGGAAACATTTTGTGAAACCTCCTTATTCGGACATGTAAGATTCCTCAAAGCCTTCCCCTCAACAATGGGAATGTGTGTTTGTTTTCTCTACATTACCTAGTTCTAGTATACTATATGCAGAGCTAGGTTCAAGGAGATGTTTCGACATACATTGTATAGGAGCTTTCCTCAACTCAACTTTCATTGTGGATTATTGTGGAGAAATTGATCATACCTAAGACTCCGGCCTTGTTATCGCACAATTTGTACTTGGATGTAAAGGAAAGGTAAAAGAAGACAAATTGACGCAACGGGAGACTATCCTATCACTGTCACCTCAACAGGAAGTCTCTTTCTATTTAGGGTGGTAGGCCTAGGGGAGACATCCCCGATGACCTGGGGTTTTGAGAAGGCAAAGTGTAAAAGGCTAAGGTAAAAGTTTCCCTCTCACAAGTCACCACCGATCAGAAAGTCTGGCTAAAAAGCCAATAAAAGACAATAGTAACCAGAAATGTACCTGCCCAGAACAAAGCAACAAGAAACTATATTTGCAAGGTCACTTGCTGGTTAGTACTTCATATAATTGGACTTTCTCGAATAAAGCAATTGACTGATATTATTGATGAAGCAATCAATGACGTATAATAGCAACAATCACAATATGTTACTTCACAATAAATGCTTTAAAGAAGCTTCACAATGAGCAAGGACGATTTATCATCAATGTCACAATACCAACATTCATTAGAAGCAAAGACAACTATGCATTAGCCAATCTTTCAATTGCTTGAAGAAACATTAATTTGCTGCAAAGTATGACTATAACTCAAATGGATAATAGCAGCAATAGGGTTAGCAAGTCAATCTAAGCTAGGGTTAGAATGTGTTAGTAGTTGTTCAAAGATATCGTAGGTTGTGATCAAAGTACTCAAACAAAAAAGTCTAAGACTAGTGCATTCATAGGGCAAATGGAGTCAAAGATAGTGGCAAGAGTTGAAGGAACAATATGATAATAGTATGGCCAAAGACAAGAGGAGTTTGATGGTGAAGTGTTGGTAAGCCAAGGCAACCATCAAACCCTAGGGGAAAACGGTTTACTAAGGTGTAGGCAACCCTAGGCCTTAGGACGTTTTCCTCCTTCTTAAGCTCAATAACAAAGTAAAATCGGCTAGGGTGAAGAGCAAATGATAGGGTGTTGCAATGACAAGGCCCTTCCACGGTGAAGGACCTAGGCCCATGTGGAAACCCTAACTCATGAGGAAACCCCCAGAAATTCTCATGAGAGTGGATTCCTTGTTTTGTGGCCATTTTTATTTTTTGCATAATTAACACGTGTTTACCATATTATCATTTTTCTCCTCATTTTTTAGTTTGATAAGACAAACACCCCCCATCCCTTTGGTGTTTAGTGAGCTTGTTCAATTTTAATTCCAACTAACCTGCACGTGAACAGCTGGTGCAATGGGAAAGCAAGAGGATTTTTCACCTGCCCATCTGGGTTCAAATCTCACTGAGGTTTTTCTGATCAGAAAGCGTGATGGGGGGGGGGTGGTCTTTAATCCCATCCGAGAAACGTGAGGAGCAAGTAAGAGTTATACCCCTCGATTTATATATGGGGCTGGCAATGTACCGGCAATCTCACTCTTACTTAAGTGCTTGAGGGTGGGATGACTAGTCCCAAACATTTAAGTCAATTGGGTCTAGATCGGGTGGTTGAGAGGAGAAATTGTTATCCTCCCAACCTGGGTTCAATTTCTGCTTGTGACATGTTCACTCTTTGTGAGCCAATTTTTGATTGGTACTTTTCGTGAGCCATGAGGAATATCTCAATCTTGCTTACAGGCTGGAGTGTGGGATGAAACGTTAGATGTAAAAGAAACTCCAGCTAACCCAAAAAGCCTGGCATTGATACAGTAACAATAATAGTATATTTGTTTTTGTTCTAGTCGAAATCAGGACTACATCCAATGCTATTGATTTTCCTATCTATTAATCCCCAAATGCCAGTGTTATTGATTCTTGTTTTTTGAATGAAGCTTTCGATTAACACGAGCAAACAGCAACTGCTCTATTCTAGATTTACCAATTGGACAGAAATATCATGCCATGCTAGGGAAGTCCCCTTTGACCAAGGAGCGATGAATGGTGTATATCTATCCCAGCAAATTTGCTCAGGACTTGCACCTGGCCCAAGCACAAGCACAAGCACAAGAACAAGAAGCAGTGTGTCCTAAAGAGATTTGAACTCTGGTGGTGGTGATAATAACAACCTGCTTTCACTGACCTGATTAAGCACCCATTGACTGTATTATCGTTTTTGTTTATATATCCATCTATTTTAGATGTTTGCACTGAGAGCGTACGGAAATTCAATACCCTGCTTTCGCCAACCTGCAGACTGTGTTATTGATTTTGTATATACACCTATCTATTTTGGATGTTTGCATTGGAAGGGTATGGAAATTCAATATTTTGTTTGATGTTTGGAAGAGAAAATCTTGGTTTCTACACGTGAATCTTATTGTTATATTTGGTAGTGCAACTTGCAGAATGATAAGTTGATGTTTGGAAATATTAATTCGTTTAATGTTGGCTAGAGTATAAAATCAGCAATATTATGCATTACCCATATGTTTTCGAAGTTGAAGTGGTATACATGCATCCTTCATTTTGAGGTTGCATAGATTTGGCGATGCCTTTCATTTGGGCATGTATCCGGTAGCTGAAGTCGTACTCTAGCATCCTTGATATAGCAAATAGATATATCTTTTCTCTTGCATTATTTGTTTAGCATATTGTTCAAACTTCAAATAGGAGATGGCATATCCGGGTGGACAATTTTTAAATGATAAATTGGGGGAAGTTTGACTTGGATTATTTCTTACAAGCATGTTAGAAGACACCAATGGGCCTATGGCTCTCCAGGGTTAGAAATAGCCTTTTATTATTGTTATTTAAAGGGGCTTTCTTGAATTTTAGTGCCACCCAATCAACATTGAATTGGTAAACCATTGGCACTAAGGCTAGGAACTTTGCCCATTACCATGTCTAGCCTGGTTGCATGTCCATGACGAGCCATGCAGGGTTAACATGTTCTTGTGGGAACCGAACCCTGGTGGGTGGAATATCACTACCCCTGCATTGCTAACCAGACAGGCCCTCGTTGACAGAGATGGCCTGACCCATGCAGGGTTAACATGTTCTTGTGGGAACCGAATCCTGGTGGGTGGAATATCACTACCCTGCTTTACTAACCAGACAGGACCCCGTTGACAGAGATGGCCTTCTTGAACGATGCACCCAATAGTGACGTGAGTTGTCACTCGGCACCAGTTTGCAGTGAAAAAGCACATGAATTTTACCCATTAAGCTATTTTCAGAAATGTATAGACATGGTTTCTGTCTGTCAGATCACATTCTCTACAGCTTTTCCAACATTGGGGTCTGTAGTTTGTGGTTTTATTTGGAGGGGCCAATGCGCAAAATTAAAGGCCATGCTTTTTAATTCTTTAAACCAACCACCAAATATCTTGCTTATCCATGTTGAATCTATTTTTCACAGTATTCCATATCTTGAGAGCAAAATCATAAATATATAGTTCTCAACTAGGGAATTTCTTGTGGAAGTTATTAGTTATAACAACTTGTGAATGAATAGCCATCCTATTGGTGAAGACAACTTTAAGTTCTCCAACATAGAGAATGGCATTGCTTGTTGTTTTCAAGCCAAGAGTTTATCTGGATGGGCAGTTTACAGAGAGAATCTGTCAGGATCAGGATGCATATTGGATGAGAGAATTTCATACTGCTTACTGCGCCAGATCATATGTTGTAATTGACAGATCCCCAATGTTGTAATTGACCTTATTCACCAATTTTTTGCAAGAAAAATGAGTTTTATATTACATTATATACAACACAGATGTACAGCAAGAGGAGGCTAGCAACACATCAGTTCCATTTCCCACCCACATGAGAAGATCAAACATCTCCAAATGAAGTCTCATATCTGACAAAAAACGTACTTCTTGAGCAGCAAGCGCTTAGCACACACCTGTGTTGCTAAGTCATCCACGAATCTATGAAAATCCTTGTTTGAAACTTCTCTCTGGTCCCATGAATATTTAAACGTCACATTGTATGTTGCATCTCACTTCCAGAAGTAGGAGTCAGAAGTGAGAGAGAGAACATACTAGAACCACAAGCTGACTTCCTAGACAACCAAAGATCCCCAAAAATAGTGCTCTGCAAAGAAGAGGTCTGGAGAAGTTATTGTTAAATCACTTGGAAATATGAAACCATAACTGTCTGGTAAACCTACAGTTCTAAAAGATTTAAAGATGTGTTTTAGGTCCTCTTTCTTGTTACGTGTTACACACAAACCATTGGTGAGATCAGTTCTAGAAGTCCATGCTTGCTAGCCCCTGAACAAACAAGTGTCATCCAAGTGCTCTAAACCTTAAAAGCACAAGGTGTAAGCGGTATAGTGTTGATTCTCCTCATCAATTAATTTTTATCATCCATACCTGGCAATTTAGAATTCAATTTCTCTATGATAGTGGGCATGGGCTTAATATGATTGCATAGCATATGGAAATTGATGCAGAGAATAGATAATTTGTTTCACCGAGTTTCAGATAAAAGAGAATGGGGTTACAGGTTTTGGGGATGGTTGGAATGTACCCTCAACAATCTAGGGGACATGGTCACGACTGGAAAAAATATTTTTAGAAAGTAAAAAATATAAAAACAGAGATTGTATATCATGATATTATACATAATGCAATAAAAGTAGCAATTATTAAATACTAGGTCTGATAGGCATTGTTTGAGTGGATATTAAAGCCTTCCAAAAAGAATAGAGATACAGCAGGATAACCTACCAAACACGGGAGTCAAAATTGTCGTTGCAATTGCCCCCTCTTACTAAACTACACTAAATAGTCTTCTGACATGCATTGTATACAAATATTTTTGATGGTCTGTGTTATCGCAAAGTTTGTAGCTGGGTTAAATGGCTATAAGATAGAGGTTCAAACTTATCCCACCCAATGCCACCTCGATGGGAAGGTTCTTTCTCTTTAGGGAGGTGAGGCCCAGGGGAGACGTCCCCGGTGACCTGGGGCTTTGAAGAGGCAAAGGTTAAAAGGACAAAGGTAAAGTTCCCCCTTCGCAGGTCACCACCAAAACAGATAGTCCGGCTAAACAACCAATAATAAAGTGAATCCTCAATGAAGAACACCTGCTTGGAACAGAGCAACAACAAACTAATATATGCAAGCTATATTTCAATGGGTTAGTAGTTCATAAGACTATCTGGTAAATATATATGAGCAATATGGCAATAAATGTTGACGAAGTCAATGTTTATCAATAGCAATAAAATATATGACACTCCAATAAATATTAGAACAATGTGGCATTCAAGGTAACCAATTAACACTTTATTCAATTAATGCCTAAACCACCATTCAATTGCTCTTAAAAAAAGATGTTGCTGCAGTAAAGATGGAATATTCAAGTGTGACGTCAACAACTTAGGGTTAGTAGGTTAGGGTTAGTGTAGTTAGGGTTTCAATTTAAAAAAAGGTTTGAGAGTGTTTTAGATTCAATTCTACTTCAACGCTGGAGGTCTAAGATCAATGCCTTGGGGTTAATGGAGTCAATTTAGTAGAGGATGCAAGGGTTGAAGGAGGATGGCTAAGGACTAGAGGGAAGAGTTCTAAAGTGCTGCTATGGCAGGGCTTCACAATCAAAACCCCAGGGGAGAGAGGCTCATTCAGGTGTTGCTAAAGCAAGGCCTTGTGCTCTCTCCTCCTTCCTTAGGTTGACTTGGCAAAAACGACTAGCATGAAAGATATAAATCAAGACAAGAGAGTGCAATGAGGGAGAGTGTTGCTACAACAAGGCTCTATCATCAAACCCTAGAAGAAAAACGACCCTAGGTGTAGATAACCTAGGCTTGGGACGTCTCCTCCTTCTTGACCTCCTGAAAGTACTACTAGCTCAAGGAGAAGAAGAAATGAGAGTGTAGCTATGGCTAGGCTCTTTCTTCCTTCTTCAATGGCTGAAAATTTCTCTATTAGGGGACATGAGACAAGGACCTACTGGTGTGCTTGTCAGCTAGGGTTTTGATTCAGCAAATTATAAATGCATGTAAGAAAATAAGACTACAACCATTCAATCAAGAAGTTTTGCAGAAAAATACTTACAATTCATCAAGAAATAAACATGCAAACCCTAGTTGTAACTTGTAACACCTTCCTTCAAGAGAAACACCATAAAATGCCAAGAAATGCCTTCCTTCAACAAGTGCGCATCACTAAACCAACAAAAATACCCAAGTA
>SNQJ01S0018322.1:35176-55144 GCA_010110895.2 Picea sitchensis | reverse complement strand
CCCTCGATTCCGGACCCCCCCTCCCTCCGCTTAAAGGTAGAAAGGTGGGGGGGGTCCGGAATCGCCCTGCGCGCCGTTGATCCGGGCGCTCCGATCGTAGCCGTTGGAGAGATGCGCCCCCGATTTCGGACCCCCCCCCTCCGCTTAAAGGTAGAAAAACGGGGGGGCTCCAGAATCCGATGCACGCCGTTGATCCGGGCGCGCGAAATCCTGCCGTCCAGAATTGATTTCCATTTAAACACAGTCGCATTAGCATCCCAAACTTAGGACAAGTGGGTTTTTAGCCCATTCTTTCGCCTTTTTCCCCCTTTACAAGAAATGTCGCTAACAGTGTCATCTTTGAGTATCCTCCAATCATCTCCTAAAACGATTTCCTGCATCCAATGCAGGATAGCCTCTAGGGTGTAGAGTCCAGGGTGTGGGATTTCTGCCCATCTTTGTGCCACCATGAACATATCTATCAAAATCAAGCCCATCAGTCCATCGTCCAAGGTCCTGAAGATGTGAGAGCCATTGTTTCAATGTGTCAAGCCATTGGGTGACTCAATGTTTTGCATCACATGTGCCATATCCTACAATAGAGTCACAACGTCTTGGGTGAAAGCATGGGGCATCCTTCAAGAACCATGTCAAGGGCATCCAAATAAAAAAAAATATGAAATCAAATAAAGCCAATGTTCATAAGATATACCAGTCCTTAGACCATGCAAAGTAAGTTGTTACTTAAGATATAATGCACATGAACAATTTACACCAATTATACCCTTCAAATTTCACATTAGCTAAGGACTTTATGTAAGTTGACAATTTTGAATATAGGAGTACCTTCCTCTGACCCTATTAGGTGTGCCAACCAAAACAGTGAAAGAAAAGAGCCAAGTAGAGGGATATGTCTTGGGGGAAGCAATGAAAGAAAATAACCCTTCAAGAGTAAGTGTGATAGTGGTACGTGTTGGGCTTACTTCATGGCTTATGGTGTCATTGAGTCCATTTCTATGAGCACCTTTGTGGAGGGTGCGCTTACTCTTGAGTTGCCACTTTCTAAGTGCTATGTTTTTGCAAACCCCTTAATCTACCTTTTTGTTGTCCTCTTATCATATTTGCAAGTCCCCTTTATAAGGTTTCAAGCTATAACATCACTGCTTTGGGACTGGGGCGAACATGGAAAGGGTAGAGCTCAAGTTTGGACTGGCTTTTGAGAGTCTTTTGCTGTTATTTCTTTCTTTCTTTAGCATTATTCTTTCTTTATTCTTCTTTTGCTTAGCAGTTGCAATCAACCTCTGAGGCTTCAACCCCTCCTCTCATGAGATAAGATAAGATAAGATAAGATAAGATAATTTTATTAATGTCCAACTAGTGACCACAAAAGTAGGTCAAAGGGACTGATGGGTACAATGATGTCTTTACAATGCAGGAGTGCCAAACGGTCTCCTTTAAAGGAATAAGTTACATGAAGTAAGATGCAAAAATGTAGATAATGTGAGCTGGGTTGAAGTGTGAGGAGCTTTCAACCGCGACCACAAGTCCCAAACCCCGCAACGGGGCGGAGATGCATAGGCGGAGAAGATCCAGGTGATAGGTCTATGGAGTAGACCCATCTCTCCCAACATTCGAGTTTGAATGAAGAAAACCCAATAAAGTCTGTTGGCTCGAAGAAGAGCCGATGGGAAACGTGGACTGTCCATTGGTGGGAAACACGGACTGTCCACTATGCCGCTGCTTGGTGGAGGTCGCACGATGCTAAGGTCTGGAGGGTCTAGTCCGTCTCCCAAGAAGGGATCTGATGTGGTTATGGTGTTGAGATCTCATGGAATGGGGCAGGGCCTGGTGAATCCTCATTGATCTGCGGTTTGGATTTGTACTGATGTCGGTCGGTCGCTTGGTGCTCCTTTCTGAAGGTAGCACTGTGAAAAATGAAGTGATGCTTTGTGTAGAGTCGGGTTTGATGGGAGGCTGAAGAGTATGTGCTCGGAACCTGAGAGCCTCCTGTATGTATAGGGGCCAAACATCTCTAATCGGGATTTCTGAAGAAGCCAGTGAGGGTGTGAGATTCTCTGAACAAGCAATAGAACCTCCCTCTGATCTCGTAGTAGATGGGGCATCGAAAAATAAAGTGCACCTCGGTCTCCACCTCCTGTAAATGGCATACCTGGCAGATTCTATTTGATCTATCAATCTGGTGGTCTGTCTCTACTCGAAGTCTGTGAGAACCCACTCTGAACTAGCCGAATGGAATGCGAAGGGCATGCATCCAGTGACAAAGTGTATACTGGGGTCGAACAATGAGCCCGTCTCTCAACTTCAAAAAGTGCTCAACGTAGAAGGCCATCTTTGGGCGCAACCCTCCTCGAGGGTTGACCCAGGCAATCTGGACAAACTGCCTGTAAATGTCATCCTTGATGATCTTGTTCAGCTCCTGTCTGGAGGGTAAAAGGTCACCAGGTGCATCTAAAGAATATCTAAATGGAGGAAGACGATCTAACTGGATGCCCACTGGCGCTAGGAGATCTGAAACTCCCGCGAACCAACCTCTGGCCCGATCCGGAGGACTAGAAAGGGCAATAGCCTCTGAAGAACGATAGGCCAAGTACGATTACCGGTCCTTGCCTTTCGTTGAGTCTCCAAAGCTCTGGATACGATGTAAAAAGGAAACCAATTTGAACACTCTCTCAAGACGGAAGGGTTGAGCTCCAAACTCTGCAAGGATGATGTGTTGAGGTATTGTTTGCTTGCATCTAATGATGTAGCGAAGAAGAAAAATTTGGACTCTCTCTGTTGATGCCCAATCTGATTCGAGTAAAGATGGTCCCCAAATCTCTGAACTATATAGAATAGTGGGTTGGATTAGGGTGTCCATGGGGCTCATCTTGGACGAAATGCCTTGGAAATGGTGTCGAAAACACTGTCTCTCTAGAAGAGCTAAAGATCCATATCCTTTGTTGATCTAAGGTTGGAGGGCTTGATGCAGACTGAAACGGGAACCTAAGAAGTGCACCCCAAAATAAGTATCGGTGCTGGTAATCTCAATCTCCTCCCCTTTAAAGAAGAAGTGAAAATTTGAAGTTTTCTTCAATTGGTTGAAAATCGTGACCTTGGTTTTAACTAGGTTGATCGTCGATTGTTTGAGGTCGCAAAACATGGATAAGGCATCCAACTGTCTGTGTAATCCCTCTGGAGATGAGGAGAGGAGGACCACGTCATCAACATAAAGTAGAATAGATATCGGGACCTGGTGAAGGACACATCCATCGTTGTCCTGAATCATGAATGTGCTTGTGAAGGAAGGTCTTCAACTCATCAATATAAATCCCAAACAACGTGGGTGACAGTGGGCAACCTATTGTAACTCCAATAATACTTCGGATTAAGTCGGACATCCCATGAGCTGTGCGAAATCGACCAAGAACGGACTCATATAGGAGCACGATGGTTGTCAACAAGGTCATGGAGATGCCAATATCTCTGAGCCTTTGGAACAGGTCTTCCCTCCGGACATAATCAAAAGCTTTTCGGAAATCTACAAAACAACAATAGACTTTCAAAGAGCGGTGCCGTGCCTCCTCAATGATAGCCTGGAGGGTGGAGATGTGGTCGATAGTCTGGTGAGCCGGTCGAAAATCTGCCTTTCCCCTAGCTCTGAGGTGTCTCTGCTCAAGGTCATAAGAGAGCTTCATATGGAGAACCATGCATACAGTTTCGAGAATGTGTGCCCCACCATGATCGTCCTGTAGTTGTTGGGATCTCTGCTGGGACCGGATTTATGAATCAGTTGGATGATGTGGCGTGACCATGTTGAGGAAAAGCTTGTACGAATTACATGGTTGAAGAGATCAGCTAAATAACTGACCAGAGCATGGAGACCATGCTTGAAGAACTCTGCCTGAAACCCTTCCTCATCTGTTGCTTTGTTGCTGCTCATTCACCCAAATGGCCTCCCTGATATCTCTGTCTGAGAATAAGTGGCATGAAGAGGGGGGAGAGGTGACATGGATCTGGGGCTGCCCGGGAATATCATAAAGGTTGGAGGTGTGAGAGAACATGGATGTCGGATCAAGGTCGGATGGGAGGCGGGAGTGTCGAGGGAGGATGGTACTCCATAATTGTCTGGGGGAGTGAGCAAGGAGAGCACAAAGGTCACATCTCCTCTGAGAGATGAAAAGACGTTTCTTGTGACAGAGGAGACGACGATAGGAAGCTTTGAGGTTGGAATAGTATGGTTGAGAGTGGATGAAAGCATGTCGAAGTTGACGGTGTGGAGTCTTGCATTCTTCGTCATACCACTTGTTCACAGGACAAGATCCAACTTTTGGGGTGGAAGTGGATCGGGTGGAATGGAGAAAGGACTTGAGGGTTGCTTCCCAAATGGCGGTTGAAAGGCAGGTGTATTTGGTTGAGGCAGAGTCAAACGAGGAAAATTGGGTTTCGAGTGGGAGCATTTGGAGGTGGATAGAGGAGAATATGTGAGGATCTTTTTCGTCGAATTGAAAGGTGGTGTCGGTTGGGCCCTGAGGGGAGAGGGGGGGGGGTCAAACTGAAGGGAGAAGGAAAGTAGGGCATGGTCGGCAAGGGGAATGGGGGAAAGGTGATAGAGGAGAATATGAGGATCTTTTTCGTTTAATTGAAAGGTGGTGGCCTATGGCCCCGAGGGGAGAGGGAGGGTTGACCCGAAGGGAGAAGGAAAGAAAGGCGTGGCTCAGGAATGGGGGAAATTGAGAGGTGGTGAATAAAAGGAATTAAGTTTTGGCTAGAGAGAACATAATCAACTACACTCGCACCTCCTCCATGAGGTCGACAGGTGAAGAATCGAGAACCTGAGAAACAAGGGAGCCCATTCAGGATCAATAGTTCCTGAAATTCTCGCAGCTGCAATAGGTGACAACCATATGCTGTAATGGTCCCCTCGGCACAAGCCGTTGATATCCTGGTGAAGCCCACCGGGATTTCGATCTAACCCTCGGTACACAACACGCCCTTTGACTGATCGCGGAAGAGGGGTCCGAGATCTCTCTATTATATGCTGAAATCTTCAAAACCCACATCCCATTACCGAAGTTTAGTGCACTATGACAGGCTCCATGATGGAAAGTGTTAAGTATGGTGGGGAAATATAACCTTACCCTTGTGAGGGCCCCCCACTAGTACCCCTTTTCCTTGGGCGGTGACAACACGAGACTAGGGGATAGATGCTGGCCACCAAGGTGAAACAAGGAAACAAACATAACCTCTTGAGCTAGTGATCCATTATCCAACTTCATCCAGTGATTGTCATTCACATGCCTAGTATATTAAGCACAACACTTCGCATGAAAGAACGATTAACTTACCTCATGGTGATGCTGGCTTACCATCTCCCATACATTGAGTTGATTGAATGTGATGAGCTTGGCTGATCTGAAGTAGAAGAGGCAATCCGAGGGGGCTTGCTGGGATACTATCTGTGGACGTGCTGATCATCATCATGGTCGGAATCACTTTCTTCATTGCGGGCCGTGAGAGCACCATCTTTCCTTTCTCCTTAGTGTGTCCATTCAATGGGCCTTTGAAGTAAAGATGGGAATATCCAGCATAAATTTACATTTAACAATACAATCTGCTCGGCTCTGACTGATCTAGCATCCACTCCTTCAATCTTTGGCCAGCACTTTAGTAATGCCTTTATATGGAACATTCAACAGGGTAATAGGATGTGAACTCCCTGTCATATCTCTGTTATAACTCTTGGGGATGAGCTTGATGATTATTAAATTTCATAAATGGGTGCATACACAATAAAAAACACAGTATAGCACACTAATACCGAGATAAGATAATATAAGTGTATTAATGACCAACAAATGACCACAAAGTAGGTCAATGGGACTAAAAGGGTACATCAGTCAAAAGATACAATGTGGGAGTGTGAAAGCATCTCCTATAAAGTAAGAAACACGGCTAAGCTCTCTAAAAGAGCACGTGGAGATACAGGAGACGTGATGTAGGCTGAGAACCACCTGCCCCCGGAGCGTGGGAGGCCAAAGAAAATCTGAAGGAGATGTCAAAGAGCTCCGGAGCTGGTGGCCAAATATGAATAATAAATGTCACTTATATTAAAGCTATGCAGCAGCAAGTACATCATGGGAGGTCGAGATGGGCTACAAAGTGCCACTGTTTCATCTAAGGCTGTCACAGTAGATCAATAAATAGCACATGTAGGTTTGTTAATGTGGTTAAGCCACCTAACTCTATAATTTAATATATCATGTTAGTCACATGTCACTTAATAAAGTGACTTACATAAATGATAACACTTGTATTCTTGTGTTATATTTTAACACCCCCGTTAACAAGAAAATTGCATTTACAACTTATTATCACCCTCCCAACACAAGACTCTCAGACTTTTCGAGCTTAAGTCTTTAAAAAAGGAGAAATTTGAAGAAGACTGCATATTGGCCAACTTCTTTCCACTGGGTCACTTTGGGTAATCAGCCATGCTGCCAACTGGTTACTAGAAGAACAACTTGGGTACATGCTCTGTCTTCCACTACTTGCCCAGTCCTCGGATAGCCATCGCTCTCATCTTGAAGATAAAACCACTGCTCTCACTTTTCATTACACTATCATGATACCTTCATGTAATGCCTGCCATCTGGAAAACACCTTCCAATGAACCTTGGAGTATATTCTCACCTCCAACTATGGTTTTTGTCACCTGGCAATGTCCTGCCCATAAAAATCTCCAATCCCCATGGCTTTCCCTACCTTGCCAGCCTCCAGCAAAATTATTATTTTGCTGTCCTTTAGACTATCCCCAATATATTCCCAGTCCCTCTATCTGGAGACTACGAGCTGTGTATAGGTATCCACCACCCATCTCTACCATCATCCTGTTTGGGTCTTCTGCCCATCATACATAGGATTTTTTCTCTTTGCGGGTTCAGGTTCTGTTTTACTCTCTTCTGGGGTCTGGTTTGTTGTTTCATATCATTGTTTATCAACATTTTATGCTGTCGTTTCGCTGGAATGGCTAGTTCCAGAAAAGACAATATTCTACATTTAGCCAGCATTAAGCCCAATTTAAAAAAAACTTTTTCAACCAGATAAATTAGAAACAATCCATTTTGTGACCAAATTAAACAATGTGAATTTCAAACAGATTACCTTTGGTATCACTTTCAATCATCTCTGCTGCACTGCAATTTCTGTGCATTTCTCCTACACAAAATCCAGAAATATCTGCCCTCTATGTCTTCCACAACTGCTTGCTGCTGACTGCACTTCGTCTAGACTTATAAAATCTCATCCACAGCCTGCTTATAACTCTGTCCAAAAGACATCCAGAAAATAAATAAATTTCTGGACTGCAATTTAAAAAAAAAATTCCTTCCTTTAGATAAGACAATACAAGGTAAAGTAAGTTTATTAATGTCCAACAAATGACCAAAAGTAGGTCAATGGGAGTACTCAATACAAGAGTGTCAATACAAAGTGGGAGTGCTAAGAACACTCCTACAAAATTTTAAAACAAAAGAAAGCTAATCTATAAGATCTAAGCTCTAGTAACTCAAAGCCAAAGTGAAATGCAATGCTCTTGAAGAAGCTAAGGCCACTCCTATAAAATGTTGAAGGAAAACAAAGCTAATCTATAATATCTAAGCTCTACTAACTCAAAGCCAAAGTGAAATTCAATTCTCTTGAAGAGGGTAGAAGGAAAAGAGCCTCATTGCACCAAGTGATTGTTCCGTGAAGAGGGGGGTGGTGTTTGTCCTCTTCTAAAATATCCACAGTAGAATGTGCAACTCCCATACCATTTGAGGTCAAAGAGAAGAAACTCCGGATGTAGGACTGGCTGGAAGAGTTGGATCTGGCTCAAGGAATGACCCTTTGTCTAGAAGAGGTGGCCTGCTGCTGGGATCGGGAGGAGGTGGACTGCTTACTAGTTTGGGATAAATTGTTCTGGGATCTAAGTCTGCAACTCTACAAGGGTCTCACTGGCACTGGTGGTGGCTGAACTGCTCCACTGGGTTTCACTGATCTAGCAGCTGAGATGGTACTTATCTCTGCCTGCCTCTTGGTGCGCCTGTCTACTATGAGGACCTAAAAGAAAGATGTGATCCTCTGCATAGTCTCTGGACAAGGGGGGGTGGCCAAAGGATGTGAGTGCCTCTCCAAAATATAAAAGTAAGCATCTTTGGTTCGAGTATGGGAAGAATGTGGAGAGGGAGTTATGAGACTTCTTAAACAAACAATAGAACTGCCCATGCATGTTGTAATATTGGGGGCATCTGAAATTTGAAGACAAAGTGCTATTCTGTCTTGATCTCCTGTTTGTTGCAGAATTGACATAATCTGTCCTCCTATGGAATCTATTGCTCAACTTCCACCCGAAGCTGATAAGAGCCCACTTGGAACTGCCCTAAGTGGATCTTGAGACTATGAATCCAACACTGCAACATGTGAGGGGGCCGAATGATGAGGCCATACCATTGCTCCATGAACTGCTCAAATATAAAAGGCCATCTTGGGCTTCAATCTGCCAGGAGGGGGTGATCCAAGTTATAGAAATTTCGAGAATCAGGGAATTAATGCAACTTCCAAAATTTCACCTCAAGCTTGAGGTTTCTCAGATGTATTCCCTGTGAACTTTCAACCTTAGGGCTGATCTAAAATATTAAATTGCAGCAGCTAATAGTTCACTTCTGTGCAACTCAATTCACCAGGCAGCCCAAGAAAATAGATACTGAACATGTGTACTTCAATGCCAGGAAGTTACAGACCTCGGGGCACACTTTCCAAGCATATAACAGATCTGAAATATCTTATTACAGAAGATTATAACAGCATTAAATTTGTTTTTTCTTCTTCTAGATATTTGTTAATTCAGTTAATCAATTCAGCTCTATGTTATGGCAAGTCAGCATGAATAACTAGGGCTGGAATCTACTCAATCATGAAGATAACATATGCTGAAAATCATATCTATAAGTACACAAAATTTGGACAGCTGGAAACTTCATATATATACAAAAGATGAAGTACAAGTACATACGACAACTTTATCACAACGCTGGTACAAGTCAAGCTTTTCAAACCCTAGCTAGGGACCATAAGAAATCCCTACTGACCAACTCCTCCTAGCTAGGGAACCATAAGAAATCCCTAGTGACCAACTCCTCCTAGCTAGTGTTCACTCCCAATCAAAGCTGGTCACTTCACCAAAGATTCTCAACATGCTAGCATCAACACCAGCAAGTCCTTGTCACATACAACACGTTTCTATCACACAAACTCTTCACACCAGCGCTCGCTTTCCTTAGGCTTTACAAACCCTAGCCATGTTGCATCACACCAGTACATGGCAATACAACTCGAGTGCTAGCCTCCAAGTCTACATGTTAAACTTAGGGTTTGAGTTTTCAAACTCTAGGTTTTGAACTCTTACATCAACACAAGCACCAATACCTGATTGGAACATTAAGATTAATTTAGGAATACAATAACCAAGTCTTCTTCCAAGAAAGGCATCACACCAAGTTCAAGACTCATCCAACTAGGCTCTCCACGATCTTGCTCTAGCTTCCATGCATCCCAGAAGAACAAGGCTCCAAAATCATGCAAGGTGTGAAGGTCCACTCTCCATGTCTTCTATTAGAGTAGAAACCCTAATGCTACAATTAGAACCATCACCATCTCCAACTTCATATTCTTCTCTAGGGCTTATATGCTTAGGACAAACCTTAGTGTGCAATGAGCAAACCCTAACATCTCACAAGAGCAATTTCTCCAAGAAGACCTCTCTCTCTCTCTCTCTCCACTTTCTTCTGGTACCAGGACCAGAGATGCCTAGCCCTCTTAATCAAGGAGATCTTCAGCCATAGATCATAGTTCTTGCACGCCATGCCTCGCCTTGGGACGACGAGGACGATTACCTCATTCTTTCATGTTGAGCCATTAGATCAGAGCAACAATCGACGTGTAGAGTCTTAGAGTTCACTAGATAGCAGATTGGTGAGACCTCGCGTCTCTCCCCAGCCGCCTCCTTTGGGAGATCGACTAATATCATTGAGACCAGTTCGAAGATGTTGAACCGTACGCCAGTCCATACATCCTCAGAGGGTTAGAGAGATCAACTCTAGACGAATCCAAAGCAAGGCGCCTCTATAGTTTTTAAACTCGTACTTGGACTTCGACTCAGTCACCTATCAAGTCGGTCTGTGACTCAGAGTCGGATTGACTTGGACTGATTTGATTTAAATGACTTGGTTTACAAAAAAATACATTAAATAATTAAATTTTAATGAAAAAAATCATTTTAAAGATTCCAAACCATTAGGGACAAAATATGCAAAGTTTGCTTATCTATATACCATGTGAGGGTGAATATATCAAAATGGCATCTAGTGTAATACATATCAGCAACAAGATACATAATCAATTGGGCTCTAAATGGCCTCTAGAGTCCAGAAAACATGCTACAAGCTACTAGTCTACTACATAATACATAGTACATATCATTGATCAACATGATCAATCATCAAGCTCATCACCACTGCTAGAAATGGGTGCATTTTTACTAAGTCCGTGATAGAGGAGTTCAACAATCAATACCACCAACATTGAGGTACATAAAGCACTTGGTGCTTTTGATTAAATGCCAATCCCATGCCCTCATATGTGATAGAATCCAACGGAAATGTTGCAATCCTACCAATCTTGAAATCCTAAAAACTGTTAAGTCTACTGAATTTTGAATGGGATATGAAATTCAACTTTCTCCATATGAAGTCCAATGAGGTTGGAACCACTCTCAAACATCCTGAAACAATTAATGGTAATGTTAAAAATTTAAGTAGAAGTTCACATTTCCTTTAACATTACCATTAATTGCCAGTGTTTTTAGTCAAACCCTTTTAAAAAAAATGAATTTTGCATGTTGGAGGAATTTAGATATTATGTTTTTAGTTTTTTAAATAATTTTTTAAGTTAGAATGCGCATGGGTGGGTCTTGTACCTACTCTTTGATTTGTCTGGTTCGATACCAAATGTACCACTGAACTGATTCCATAACCCAATCGATTCGGCCCGCCATCCACTGGGCACCTCCCGTGATCCGTCTGTTAGATTACCTCCTAGCTCTAGAGGAGTAGCCAAAGATCTATCCAGAGTTTCTTCCCTTCGATCTTGGATGGTAGGAGTATTCCCCGCTCCTAACCCTTCATGATCATACAGTCGGACCCCCTGATGGTTCCAGAGGACTCCGACTACGAGCCAGTGCCTTGTTTGCCCCCCTCGCCCTCGACCATTAGACCTGAGAGATCTTGACATCATTAGCCCCATCATAAGATCTCTCTCTCACTCTCAATCTCTTGATTGACTCTTGAGCTGTCCACTTTTCCCGTCTTGGACAACTCAGTTAGTATTGTGTATCATCGTTCCTTTGTCACTATCATAGTCATGTATCTTGAGGTTGTACTACTGCATGTTTCTTTCTTTGTTTATGTTATTTCAGCATTCTCTAGGAGATGTGCTTGCACTCCCACACTGTATTCATACTTGATGTATCCTTCAGTCCCATTGAGCTACTTTTGTGGTCATTTGTTGGACATTAATACTATTATCTTATCTTATTTATCTCCTAACAGTTTTTGAGGGTGTCCTCATGAACCCTAACATCTTGTTCCCTACAAGACGTCTCCAAGGTAAGTACAAAGATAGAGTATAAATGATGGTGATTTCTAACCAGAGCTCTCTCCTCGCGTTATATATACAATCGGTGATGGAGGCTAACATAAAATAAGGACTCCTGTTTAGATAAGTAACCAACAAAGCAACCCCACATGGAGCTCTCTACAATACAATGTTGTACAAGTGTCATAATAGTGTTTGTCCAATCCCTAAGATGAAATTGTCAATTTTCACATACACCTCTATGAGACTAATTTTCAGATCTGAAAATTGATTAAAGTGAGCTAACAGTAAAACCCTAGTTGTTATCACTGAACAATTTTACACTGAAAATTTTGACTGAAATTATATGTAGCGGAAGCACAAAAGATTAGAGATGAATCATCAACACAACTGAGACACAAATTTGTGTTCTGTAAACTTTATCAAATTCGGAAAATTTGAGGGAAAAACTAACCCTCCCGGTCAACAACCTTCGACCAAATCTGGGGACAACCTTGCCCTCCTTAGAAACAAAAAAAATCAGCAAAAACCAAACTCAGCAAAATACTTGGAAAAACCTCTCCCTACAAATCTGCTACTACTGCCACCTGTATGACCTGCTGACGTCAACCTGTACAAACTGCTAATCTGCCTAGAAAAATTCCATCACACACGCGTCCTTTATTCCTTCACACATGCCGCTGTTTTACCTCAGACGTGCGGGTGAAACCCTCACATGTGCTACTGTTTTCTCCTCACACGTGCGGTTGTTTGACTGCTTTACACGTGTGACCTACTCCACACGTGCGACTTGTACTTTCTCCTCACACGTGCGACCCTACTCCTCTCTCTTCCTTACACATGTGTCCTCTCTCGGTTGAAGAAGGAGCCTTCCTTGGCTGAAAACGGAATCAAAAAATCACCTTCAAACCCTAGGCCAGATTTGCCACAATTGTGGAATTTTCCTTGTTGAAATTTCCAAGCTCCTAGCACATGTGCACTCTCACTTATGCTAACTCCATTATGCACAATGATGAAATGTCACAATGACATCTCTGTTTTATATACAAGTTCAATGAGTGAGTTTAGGAGCCCTTCCTAAACTCAACAATTCATTAGAATATTTTAATTCTCTTTGTGGGTGTGAAACCCCATGACAAGCCCACAAATCCCATCAACTTTCCCATGAGGCCCTAACCTTATTCCAGGGCCGATTGCACTGAAATGAAAGGCTAAATTGGTGCCAACAAAGATTCCCACATGCTTGGCACCTTGGCCTCTAGTGGGAATACATCCTGAAGCTACAAAATCAACACTCCCTTTTAGCGAGGAAGGTATCCCATCCACTAGCATCTGGATGCACCTTTGTCTCCCACACTGGAAGTAACTCTGTCTCCTGTATTGGATCTAACACATCTGCACTCCGAATCTCCTAGCTGGCTGCTCCCTCTGTCACTGAAGCAAATCCTGTTGTCCAGTCTTCCTCATTGGTTGCTCCCTCTGTGACCGAGGCAAATCCCACTCCCCAGTCCTCCTGACTAGCTGCCTCCTCTGTCATTATAGCAAGACCTGCTGAAACAAATGGATCCTCCATGGAGGTCTTACATGCCCTGGAAGCCTCTTGCCTCTGAACCTTCTCAACCCATGACACCTGCCTGTTAGTCTTGGAAGATGCCTCTCTCCCACCTAAACCTGAAGGGGAACTCCCTTTGAATGAACGACTCTCCCTTTGATCCAACTGACTCTCTCTGAGATCAACCTCACTCTTAGTCCGCATGCTCCCTCTAAAACCCGACTCCCTATGAGTCTATACAATCTTTTGAGCCATCTACTCCCTCTGAACCTGCTAACCTCCTCTGAAGTCTAATATCCTTTGAATAGTCCTAGGAAGCTGCTACTCTCTACTGTATCCTGAGGATTGACTCCCTTTGAACTCTGGCTTCCTCTGAACCGACACTACTGGTGGTGCCACCTGCCTCACCACTGGTGGAGCTCTTGCTCCTCCTCATCTGTCTCTCTGCTCGTATTGGCCACAACACACATAGGCTGGCCCTTTAGCCTATATAGATTGCCTTCCCTAACTCCAAGAACAACTGTTGATCTGAAGTTAGATCGTCTAGGCACAAACAACACTTTGTCCATCTTGAAACAATATATGGTTACCCCTTCTTCTCAATCTCTGAGACTGAGAGAACACTCCTCTAGAGTTATGGTACCCATAACACATTCGACATCCTCAACACTTCTCCTGACTCCAATCTGAACGATACGGTACTGGATCCTCGTACTGCATGCTTGGTTCCCATACCAAGCTCCACACACAAGTCTGAGCCTGTCTCTGTGAAGCTATCGAATAACTCTATAGCACCTGCCATATGGCAAGATGCTCCGCTATCCACCAACCCAGTTACCCTGCTAGAGACTGTACCTGAAAGGGCGAAGACCAACAAGATCTCCCTTTGGAACTTGTCTGCAACCTCATCAACCTTTGTTGTTGATGCCTGCTGCCTTCTTCCCCTTCCCCTTCGGTGTGGACACTGTGAAGCATAGTGACCATAGTCAAGACACTCAAAACATCTGATCTTACTAGGTTCCTTCTTTTGTCTCGGCTCCGGAGATGCTTCTCTCTATGGAGAAGCCCTTCTCCTTGGCGAACCTCTTCTGCCCAGAGAACATCTTCTGCTCGTCCTCGTGTGGGCTGCAAGGGCTTGGTTCTCGTCAGTGTTACTTTTTACCACACCATCCATATCATCTATGGACACTAACCGGGTCTCCTCTTGGATGCAATCTGTCCATAGTTTGTCAAAGTCTGGCAATTTGTCTCGTGCACAGATCCTTTGCACAAATGGTTCCCAAGACTTGGGAAGACCTCTCAATGCTACATTCACCAACTCAACATCCTCAACTGTCTCACTGATCGTTGCAAGCTAATCACAGATTTGAGTAATCTTCATAAGGTAGCTCACGACTGTGTCCTCTCTGGACATCCTGACAATCTGAAGCTGGTGCTTTAGGTTCAACTTCCTGCCAATATTCTTGTTTTTGTATAGACCCACCAAAGCTTCATACATCTCCTTGGCAATTATCTTCTTAGCAATGTGAGGAATCAAGTGATGCTTCATAGACTCTAGCAACACTCTCTTGGCCTTCACTTCCTTGTTGTGACCTGTCAACTCCTGTGGATCGATAGAGCTACAACCACACTCTCAACATACTCCTTGAGTTCATTCTCTTCCAACAAAAGGAGAACCCTTGCCTTCCATGCCCGGAAGTTGGTTGCCCCCTCCAACCTATCCTCAAGCTTCAATGTGTTCACCATTTTGACTTGCTCGAAACAAGAATAAGAGCAAGAACAAGAGCAAGAACAAGAACAAGAACAAGATCAACACTCTTCTAGTGTTATAGCCAAAGATGTGTGTCAGGATGATCCCCTTTCTTCAAATTCCAAGCTCTGATACCATGTCAATTTTCACATACACCTCTATTTGACTAGTTTTCAGATTTGAAAATTGATTCTTAGTGAGCTAACTGTAAAACCCTCACAGTTCTCATTGAACAATTTACACTGAAAATTTTGACTGAAATTATATGAAGCGGAAACACAACTGAGACACAAATTTCTGTTTTGTAAACTTTATCAAATTCAAAAAATATGAGGGCAAACCAACTTTCCCGGTCAACAACCTTTGACCAAATCTAGGGACAACCTTGTCAACCTGTATGACCTGTTGACGTCAGTTGTACGATTGCTGACGTCAGCCTGTACGGATTGCTAATCTGCCCAAAAAAATTCTCTCACACATGCGGCCTTTATTCCTTCACACGTGCAACTGTTTTACCTGCCACATGCGGCTGAAACCCTCACACATGCTACTGTTTTCTCCTCAGATGTGCGGCTGTACGGTTGCCTCACACGTGCGGCTTGCTCCACACGTGCGACCGTTACTTTCTCCCACACGTGTCCCTGCTCCTCTATCTTCCTCACACGTGCGTCCTCTCTCGGCTGAGGAAGAAGCCTTGCTTGGTTGAAAGAAAAAACAAAAAATCACCTTCAAACCCTAGGCTAGATTTGTCACAATTGCAGAATTTTCCTTATTGAAATTTCCAAGCTCCCAGCACAAGTGCACTCTCACTTATGCTAACTCCATTATGCACAATGATCAAATGTCACAATGACATACCTCCTTCATATACAAGTCCAATGAGTGAGTTTAGGAGCCCTTTCTAAACTCAACAATTAATTAGAATATTTTATACTCAACAATGAAACCATCAAGCTAAGGACTCAAAGACTAGGAATTAACTCAATCATGCTTGTTATCCCTTACCCTAGGGATAACTAAGGAGATCACATCTGGAGGCCCACAGGTCCTAGACATGGAATACTGAGAGTCAGACGACTTGAGCATGGCCCCAGAGGGCCCCTCTTTTCTTTAGTGTAGTCCATTTATCAACAACAACAGTATCCATCCCACCAGCTTGTTCCTGAAGTAGCAGTGAGTCTTGCTCCATGAGGTAATGAGTCCGGGTATCATGGTATGTGTCACTCTGATTCTTGAAGCACTTGAATATGTTGCATTGAATTCTCCTTCATTTCATAACGTTTGCTTGGAAATTATGCTCTTTGACTTGTTTATACCTGGAACGGTGACATGGTGCCCTAGTAAGTTGATCTCCCTTTAGGATGGGTTGCCACTGGGTGGGTCTGTGAAAGGTCATCGTCCATTCCCTCCATACTTACCACCTTCCATCTTTATTCCTCTCATATGCCCTTACCTTTGTTCGGGCATAAGGGTTGGCCACACTAGGAAGGGTTGTACCTTGCCTTGTGGGAAGAAGGGGCTAAAGGCCAAGAGGGTAAAAGTAGGTGGCAAGAGTTAAAAGCCAATATTGGAACCTTTGAGATGCTTCGCCCAGGGATTCTCGAGAAAGCAGTAAAAAACTTCTCAGTAAGAAAAGGGAACCCATAAGATAAATAAACACTCAAGGTACTAGTTGATTGATAGTAGGTCTCATCACGAGTCGACCTATTATGACTATGGGCATGTAGCGGTATGACACTACCACCTATCTGGTCACCAAACCAGGGTAGTGGCTCTTGGTGGCATAGCCAAGAGAAAGGGGGTCTCATCACGAGCTAGCCTTCTCATTTCCGTGAAATGTTTATGGATAACATTGTCACCTTTGGTCATCAATCTAGGACATTGGCCCTCAACTTTTCCCTTGAAGCACAAAAGCAAAAGATTAAAAGAACTAAAGCTAAGAATAAAAGACAATGAATGGGATAGTAAACAATTGCATTTATGACAAGGTGCAACTCGCCCTCTACAAAGGCACCCACAAGTAAGACTTACATTTCCCTGTTAGTACTGCACCCCATGCCCAAACACTTACCCCACGCTACCTCATACACTTACATGCCCTGGATTGGTTCCCACCTAGGAAACACCCCAAACTTAAGGAAGGTTAGCCCAATAGGACACCCTGGGACCTTCTCCAAACCTAACTTATCAAATTGGATAATGTCTTTCAACATTTGTCTGGGTTAAGGGGGGTTTGATGCACATGTTTGGGTAATTTAATTATTGGATGTGATTTACATGCTATGATCCCTGTGACTTATGAACCCTTGGAGGGCGTACTTGTTGTTGCTGCAAGACCTTGCCCGGTGGACAGGTACACATGAGGGAATGATAAACTTGGACCTTCATGGGGGGCTTAACGCCCACGGATGGATGCCGTAACCCCAACCAGGGGTTAGAAGACATTGAAGATTTTCACCACGAAGAAAGAAGGACGTTGCCTTTGGAGGCACCCTGGCAAACCTAGCAGGGGGATCTTGATCTTCCACATGGACGTTGGCCCTTGAAGGCTCAAGATGTCACCATCTTGATCTTGGACACCACCCAGAGCTAGGGTTTTCATTTTGGAGGCAGTTGTGAGCTTGGTGGCATGTGTGGGCATCATCTTGGGCATTTTGAGGCCAAGTGTTCTAGATTCTAGGCTCAACGTTCCACCTTAGGGCCTCAACGTCACCCTAGAAGGGCATGATGTCACCCTTGGAGGTGTCTTTAGAAGATAATTAATTTTATTTATGTCAAATTTGAATTTATTTGTAAATTGGCCAGGTCGGCCTTATTTTGACCTAAAATTAATTAAAGGTCACCAGTTTTGTATAAATAAACATAAAGTAGTTTTATTTTACATACAAGAACTCCTTACACAAGAAGAGGTGGTCTGAAATTTGGGCCCTATTTGGGAGTTCTTGGCTGAAATAGTGAGGCACATTTATCTTGGAGGCTAAATTTTGCAACTTGGATCATTTTTGGTGAAGTTACTTGGCAATCTAGGGTTTTATTGCTTGATTATTCTTGGTGAAGTAAGTAAATCTACAATTGTCATTTCATTTTGAATGGTTATGGTATATTTGCTTATTCATGTTAAAGATTATGAAATTGCTTGCTTGACAAACCCTAGGAGTAAAGGACTTAAGATGCTACTTTTTTGCTCTTCATTTGCTAGACTTTGCTAAAGTGATTTGACCTAGATAAACTCCTAAAGCCCCAAAATACTAGCACTTTAGAAGCCGTTGTCTAGTTGTTGTTGCTCTTAATATCTTTCAATAGTCTAAGGAGGAGGAGGGTGCTAGGGCCTTGAACTGCCTACTCTCTAGTAGCTCACCTCCCTAAAGTTTAGATCCTAGAAGACTTAAGGTGCTAACTCTTCTAAGATCCATTCTTCACTTAGGCAAACATAATCATTGCTGTTCCAACTTCCAAGTGAAAGCCGTCACCTTTTGACTCCATTACCCCCACAAAGGCACTAGTCTTCACCTCTCTCCTCTTTGAGAAATCATCAACCTTTAAACTCAACTTTTTCTTGCTACCCTACTAACTAAAACTAACCCTAGCTTAGCCTAGATAACTAATACATTTGCTGCTGTTACAAAATATTGCTACAGCCATCTAACTGCAGCAAATTTTCTGCAAAACTGACCTTTAATGCTAGCCAAACACTTCAGGAATTGCTTGTGACCATTGATTATCATTTCGCCTATTAAAAGCTAACTTTTCATTGTCTTTTCAAGCAATTCCGAGGTATATTTCTTGCAGCTGTTATAAAATACTTATTGCTGCTGTAAACTTTCAAATTGCTGCAATTTTATATCAACTAGCTTATATTTCAAAGGTTCATTGTCTTATTAAAGCACTAACATCATTTTGTACTTGAAAACTGCCATATTTTTGCTTCTTGTTTTGTTCTGCGTAGGTACACGTCATCCATTACTTTTGCTTCATCTCTTTAAGACACAAAGACCTTTTGACTTGAGTGACCAGTGAGAGGGGGGTATTCTTGCATCCTTGCCTTAGTTTCATCAGCGCTTTAGGTCATTAGGGAAGTCTCCCTTGGGGTAATTTCAACATACTCCTAAATAGAAAGGGTTTCCTATTAAGGTGACAGTGATAGGTCACCCCCTTGTTACACCAATCTTGTTTCACTTGCCTTGGGCTTTGGGCAAGTACAAATTGTGCGATAACAATGCTCAAACAATTGAGTTGGATTATTTCGATGTTGCTAAATAGAGTTTCTTTTGGGAAATTGGGCATCAACTTTGCGATTTGAAAACTATCGAGCTTGTTGACCGCCCATTTAGCACCGGTGGTCAACTCATGTGCCATGAAGAGATGCATCATTAGATGCTCATATGTCGAAGACTTTGGTTCTACAGGGCAGTGTTTGGCCCCAACACTTTATTTTGTAACTGGAATTTCCGCACCCCTGTGTGGGTTAATAATGTAATAGGTCTGCATGAGTCATGTCTAGGTCAGTTACCTTGGGATCGGTTCACTGGGAGAGTTCCTTTCACCGAGGGTTTTTTATCCTCAGGTTATCAGTTGGGCTTTTCAGCTTTACTGATTTCCCTTGAGTTTTTCCCTCACACTTGCAATAATTCCTCCAAAGTGGTGAATGACGTTCTAGTGGGCTTATGTTTTGGTAACTATTATAGGGAATCATTGTAAATGACCATGCAAGACATCTTAGAAAGTTTCGCGGAATTCTGTCGAGTCTAGGTTCGTTTTTTTTTTAATTAATTAATTTTTAATTAAATTTCCCTAAGTTTGGAGGTTTAATTATTTAATTAATTAATTGTTTTTGAGCAATAATTGTAAAAACTGGGTCCTTGGACTTTTGATAGGGGTATTTGTGCTCAAAAGAAATGGAATAGCACCCCCTACATCCATGGACCAAGTTTCAGCTCAGTCGGACAACTTTAGCCATGGGTTAGTCCACCTAGAGTGTCAGTCAGTCTAAAACAACAAT
>SNQJ01S0018321.1:145727-159850 GCA_010110895.2 Picea sitchensis | reverse complement strand
GAGTATTATGTATTTTGTATTTTGAAGATGGAATACTACAAAATTAAAATATATGTGGCATGAGAAATATGATTATTTATTTATTTTATTTAGTGAAAGACTCACAAGCAAGATGACTTTCAGGTTCTCACTACTTGCAATGCTTCCATGAAGGTTTTCACTATAGGAATTTATTTTTTACTTCAGAAAAGATGGAAAGTGTTATTCTAAATTGAGGGAAGTGGTGCCCTTAATCACATTCATTTTTTTCATTTTTCTCTGTAGAGTGGAAATTAAGTCCTACTTGGTTAATCATGTTTTCTCAAATTTCAATTTGTGTCCTTTAATAAGGAGTGGTGTCCTTCTTTGGTCAATTGTTTCTATTCTAATAGATCCATTGTCAAATATTTGTTCAGTTTCATATGGCCCAAGCCACCTAGTTCTAATATTTTCATTGAAATCCTAGAACCTAGACTCATAAAGCAGTGCTTGATCCCTAGATTGAAAATACTTGATCTTGATGAATCTATCATGCCATGAAATTTGCTATTGTTGGACCACTTATGTATGAATTTGAGCTCGATGTCGAGTCTCGTCTAAAACATTGAGCTATTGAACTCTTTATTTATGCACTACAAAAATATTTAGTCCTAGGTCAGTGGTTGTTCTAAGGGTTTTTATTTCAAATTCAATGGGAAACAAGATAAATTTTCCATACACAAGCTCATAAGGTGTGAAACTAGTGGTTTTCTTCCAAGTTGTATCATATGGACAAGTTGCTTCTACCAATTTGTTTTCCTAATCCTTTATGTAGATTTTAACTGTCTTGGTGAATATATTTTCCAAATATTTGTTAGTAGCCTCAACTTGTCCATTTTCTTGTGGGTGATTGGAAGTGGAATTCCTATGCTTGATGTTGTGTTATTGAGTCAAACCTTGAACTAGTTGGTATGTAAACTATAGGCCTTGGTCTGCTGCTATTTCTTTGGGGACATCGAACCTAGTAAATAAGTTTCCATACAGGGAATTGACATTTGGTAATTCTTTGACTTCTACCCATTTGGTAAGGTAGTCTATATAGACAAGGATGTAGTGCTTTTTATTTGATGGAGGATCCATTGCCAACAAAGTCTAAACTCAATTTTTCGAATGGTTCTAATGAAATCCTGAGTTGTAGAGGAATTTCATTAGCATGTGTGGGTTTTCCCATTCTTTGGCATTCATCACACATGTTGAATATTCTCTAGCATCCTTGTGGAGGGTTGGCCAATAGTTATTCTTTTGGTTGCAAAATGTCCTCCATTAGGCTCGTTATGACATGCATGAAGCACATGATATATCTCACCTTCTCATAGAATCAAGTCCTATTTTGAATATATATCCTTGAATCCGATTGCATGGAGTTCTTTTTCTTATGATTCCACAGTGTTCTCTATAAGAGAAATGTTGCAAAAACTATCCATAAAAAATGCAATTTGCATTGTTGGAAAACCATGGGGTTTGCAAGGACACTGTAAACAAGTGTTCATTAGGGAAAGTGTCAACCAAAAAATATTCTTATGGGATATTTTCCAATCAAGATAAGAAATTTACAACAACATTCTCCTTTCCAGCCTTATCAAGTATGGTGAGATCAAACTCTTGTAGAAAAAGCAACCATCAACTACTATACCACTAATAACAAGTTTGTTCATGAGATATCTAATTGTAGCATGATATGTGTGAAAAGTATTGAGTATCCTAAAAAAACACCTATGGATTTTTCTAAAGGATCTATGTGGATATGAAAAGGAAGGTTCCAATTGGGTCCCTAAAGTACAAGAGTTAATATTAGCTTCCCTTTTAAAGTGTGAAAGGCTAATTGGCATTCTGTAGCCCATAAGAATTCAACATATTTTGTGAAGAGTACATATAACATGGTAGCTATATTGCTAAAACTAGTGGTGGAATCTTCTATAGTAACCAACATGTCCAAGGAAAATTCGAACATCATATTGCTTTCTATAATTGGGTAGGTCTTGAATGATTGAGGTTTTGGCATGGTCGACCTTAATGCCTACAATTGAAACATGGTGTCCTAGAACTACACCCTCATTCATTAGTAAGAATCACTTTTCCTGGCTAAGGGATATATTCACATCCTTGCATCTTTGTAGAACTATTTTTAAATTGGACAAGGCTTCCTCATAAGTGTTTTCATATACTGTGAGATCATCAATGTATATTTCTACATAGTCATGAACTTGTTCTAAGAATATGATAAGGGAATCTCTTTGAAATATGGTAGGGGCATTGCATAAACCATAACGTAGGAAACGATAGGAAAAGGTACCCCACGTACATGTAAAAGTGATTTTATCTTGGTCCTCAAGGGCAATCTATATTTGGTTGCAACCACTGAAACCATCAAGGAAAGACAAGTAATTATTATTGGACAATGTATCTAGTTACACGTGATAAATGAATGACAAAGGGAAGTGGTCCTTCTGAGTTTCCTTATGGAACTATTACCCTCCCTTCTTTGGCACTCTTACCAATGTGGAGATCCATTGGATGTATGACATAGAGTAAATTAAATTAGCATCTAAGAGTTTATGTAACTCTATTTTAACAATGTCCTTGAGGGATAGATTCATTCGGAATTAAGGTTGTGAATTGGATGGGTGTTTTCATTGATGTAGATATGATGTATGCAAATTATTGGGTCAACTCCTATCATATCTTGGTATTCCCTTGCAAAGGTAGTGCAACATTTTTCGTAGTAGATTCATTAACCTTTTTTGGTAGGGAGGACTTGGTTGTTAATATTCAAAGTTTTACCAAGAAATAGCTCTACTAAAATGGTTTGTGAGTAGGAAAATTTGCTAGTGGGAATATCAATCAAGAATATCATGTTGTTCAGGTTTGCATATTAAGTTATTGGAATTATGGATTTTATTGGGTCCTCATCAATGGTTTTGTCATGATCAAATTCATCATTTAACTCTCTAATTCAGAACTCTTGAGGGTAAAGATTCTGCATAAAGTTTGAGATCATAGAATCCTCATCCAATTTTTTTGAGGTTAGGGATCTATCAATGGTAAGAATGGATTTGGTAGGCTCTTCAAAAAAATGTATCCCTTTCTTCATATTCAACACATAATGGTTTTTCAACCTCTGGGAATGGTTTGGATAAGGGGTATATGATAATATTTTATTGGAATGACCATTAGAAATGGTCATGTCACCTATTCTATAAGTAATATGAGCATTAATTGTTGTTAGTCGGGGTCTTCCAAGAGTCAAAGGGTAGCCTCCTAATTCAATTTTTTTGTGTAGAACCATAAATTTTGTTGGGTACTTGTAGGAGTCTATTGAGACTATAATGTCTTCTAACGTTCCTTCAGGTTTGATAATAGATCTACCCTCCATTTCGAGGATGGTGGGAGTTTGTCTCAAGAGTTTTTGGAGTTCTAATTTATTCATGATATCCTTAGTGATGACATTTATGGCTACACCTAAGTCGATCAAGGTGTTTTTTATTAAGTTGTTAGCAATATGAATGATCACTATAGGACTACCTGGGTCAAAATATTTAGGAATAAGTACTTTTCCCATCATGAGATCGACAAATTGATCTATGACATGGATAATTTGTGGATCTTTCTTTTTTCTTCCTAGTTTCTTTACAACCTTGCTACAAATGGGAACATCTATGTTGGCTTGAATTGAGGGGGTGTTGACATAGATTCTCTTGAGTTCTCTTATAAATTCAAACTTTGGTTGGGTAATCAGTTTGGGCTTATTTAAAATTTCTGGAAAAGGTGGGATATCTTTCGATTGTTTCTTTTCCTACTAAGGAATGAATTGACACACTTGAATTTTAGGGTCTTGTAGCTATTATTCATTAGAAAGATCAATGATAATTGATGGAAAAGTGTTTTCTACCAACTTTCTTGAATGGGGTTAAATTTCATTATAGTTAATGGATTCTACAGAGTAAGTGTTATGAGTAACCATCTCATTGTTACATGTTTATTATTTTTTATATTTGGTGTAGGACAGGAAAGTAGTTGAGGTTTTTTAGGATTTTGGGGAGTGTTGTTCTATTGTGAGGTGGTTGCAATGATTTCTAAGGTCTCCATGTATGTTATTGAGAAAAACATTGGTTTTGTTGGGGCTACTGGTAAGGGAAGAAGGATGGATATTTACTTTGAAAGTTTGGGTATTGCCACTATTACTAAGGTGGAAATGGGTTTGGGCAAGGCTGGGGAGTAGGGTAATACCAATTTGTAGGCGGGTTTTGTTGATTATTCAAGAAGAATTGAAATACTAAGGATGTTCATAGGGACTAAATTGAATCATAGGGCATGATAGTCCTCTCCTTCTTTGGTTGATGAAGCAAACATGCTCCATATTTTTCTTATCTTGCTCATGTAGGGCCTTCAAACTAGGCACTTGTGGGAACTGGGTGATGTCATGATTTTCCTTGCAAAGGCTATATATTTCTATGTTGTTTAATGGAAATTTATGGCTATCATTCTCTTTAGTTCATTTTGGACAAAAAACTACCAGAGCCTTCTTTGCCTCCTCTTGCTTCTTTTTGACTTGGAAGGAATCAAACTATATTGTTAATGAATATGAGATATATGTCTTGTGTTCTCCAATAGGTTAACAATTTCCACTTTTGTTAATTTTTTTTGTATCTTTGGAAGTTTGCACATCAACCCCCTTTATTCCCTTGTTCTTCCTAGTAGCATCTCTTGAATAGTTTTTGAAAGCATCCCTTGTCTCATCGTAAGTACATTTTGAGATATTTATAGATGCACTCAAGTTTAGATCTTCTATCCTCTCATATATTGCTCATATCAAGAGAAATATTTTAAGAGCATCTTCATATATTATACAATTGGTGGATCTCTTGTAGCTGAAGTGGAACCTCTAAACATAGTCCTTGAGTCATTTGGAATATTTCTTCTTTACTATCTCTTGCTTTGCAATAATCCTAATATTTCTTTCTGAAAAGGTATTTCATTTTCTCCCATATCCGAATATTATTTCCATCAAGGCCCATGAACCACCAAAGGGATATCTCCTTCAAGGTATAAGGGAACAATATAAATTTTGAGCATCATTCTTGTGGTCATAGGTCCTCTAGAGAGTTCAAGATCAAAAAAAATGTTTTCTCTTTTAGTGTTCATTCCATGAAAATGGGGAAGAGTATTTGGATTAATGTAATTCCATTTTACTTACTCTTTTTCCATGATAGGAAACTCAAATATCACTTTTTCTTATTCTATTCTTTCTACAAGAAACTTCAAGGTTACAAACCCAAATCTCCAGATCTCTAACCCTAGATATATGCAACTTCAGAATCTACCATTGTTTACCCTAACTCTATCCACATATGAGCATATTTATACTAAGGAGACATTATATTCCTTAGGGATATTGGGAAACTCCAAATATTTTTATTAATAGTCTAACCCTTAAAATCACTAACGTATTTTTGATTAGTTACTATTCATGAATGAGATTCTAGGATACATGACCCACCTTTGGCATTGGAATGGATGAACTACTAAAGATTTCATAATGACACACTTACTCTTGGTCGACTACCTTGATGGGTTATTGTGGAGTGTGCAACCGTTATCCATCTTCTTGGGTTGGAGATCCATGGAATCTATGATTTTGTAACGTCGTTTGTCTCCTTGTTTAAGTTGCAAGGGAAAGTAAACCATGTGCTCTATAATTTTCTGCTAACTATAGTGTTATCTTCCTTTTTTAGTTGTTGAACATGTACGGTTGTGTAATATAAGGTATGTTATCACTCACTAACATTTCTCTTTGATGTAGTTAGGATGGTGGGCACAAAATGCTAATGAAAAATAATTAAAATAAACTTCCTGCAGATGTAGTGTTTAAGGCTACGGAAACAAAAAAACTCATCAAAAAACAGATAATTATCCCCTACTCATTAGCATGAAGGAAAACCTGAGTAACAACTCATAAAATATTATGAAAATCAACCATTGTAATTGATTAATCAACAAACTATCAATGACTACAAAATTGGTCAGTATAGTAATTATCAAGCTCAATAATGGGAAAAACTCAAGATTCTTGAGAGGTAAATGGATATACATGATGAATAACATGGGTCAATCAACCCCCCAACTTAGATATTTTCACTTCCTCGTCAAAAAAAGGGAAAAAATAAAATGGAAAGCAAGGTTGCTAAGGAATAAGTCATGTATGTATCTCCTATTGTTGATTGTCACTTTCACTAGCTTCTTCCTCTCCTTCTAGTCTTATTTCTCTGACCACCTTAAATTTTGTTGAAGGACATAATTGTGCAGGTAGAGTTCATAGATGAGGTTTCTTCTTTCCAGGATAAGGTCAAAACACAATTCATAGAATTTCCAAGGATTTTGGAAATTTGTCTTCATTTAAGAAGTATAACACTCAATATAGGACTTACGCCATTTCTCCTTCAACTATAGAGAATAGAACTTTGTAGGTGGTTTATAAGTCAACATTTCATTAACATGCTCTGGAATATCTTCACTTGCATATGTTAAACTCACTACTTAGATTTTTCTATAATTTATTCTATTTGTTTCAACAGATCAACTCTTAACTTGGCACTTTTATTTCTGGGGTATTCTAAATTCCCAAAGTACTCCATTGAGGTTAAATATTTTTTTTTTTCCAAATGGGAAATTACCTACTAATGTTTAAGGATATAAATGGTGTCCTCCCCTTTTGAATCAACTTCATGCTTCCACTTAGCTACTCCACCTTGAGTAATTTGCAATTGTCTCATCAAATCTTCCACCAAATCTATAGACAAAATAGGCCTCAAAATCATTTTTTGTAGCCTACTCCAATTCTCATAGGTTTCCTTCCATCATTATGGCTGTTGTTGTATTCTTTTTCCCTAATGATCAGAGCCCTTAGTGAAGTGGTAGGATCCTCTTACTATAGAGAGTCAGGAATAGGTATTGGTTACTTGGATTGTGTTGAGGACCCTTCTTCTATAGCCATAGGAATGATCAACTTTGGTTCCTAAACAAACTAGGGATATGTTATTCTGCTCCTCATTTTCACTCTTCTACTACTATGCTTGAAAATTTATATAACAATAGACCCTAGGTCTATATCATGTGGGGGTTCTTTAGCAACTAGTATTTATGTTGTAGTTTCTTCAACTAGGTTTTTGATGAATTGACCCCACGTGAGGTTTGATCATATTCTCCACAAAGTGTCTTTTATTAATAGCTTGATCGACCCATGATATGCTATAGTTGCTTTCCATTGTAATTGAACTTGTGTAGCCATATTTTGAAGCTATTTCATTAGGTAGTATGGAATGCTAACAAATTGTTGATGTCTTAGATGATCCAAAATCTTGAAATGATATACTAGCATGATGTTGTGATTGCCTTCATAAGAGATATATCTCATAATGTGCATAGTTACTTGGTCTTAGGTTTTTGATAACATCTCTCTCTTCACCCCCTTTCTTGTATCTGTAAATATTACACAAACGTGCAGGAAGATCTTCTTTGTGTCTAGGGATTCAATTTTTTTTAAACCATTAATTTCCTATTGTGGAAAGACATATTAATCCAACAATTTCCTCTTCTTTGAATTCCAATAACAATTCTTGAAAAATAGAAACATTCTTACATAATTGGTGAGAAAAATCCGTAGCAAGTACATCATTGTACTCACCGAGTCTCTCAAAAAATACTATCCATCTCACTTGTTGAGATGTGTGCAAAACTTTAAGACTGACGCAGATTAAATCTTTGTTTGTAGGTTCTCCTATGTTTTGGTTTCCTCCCATGTTTTCTAGTGAGATATACAATAATATAGAATTGTTTAACTCAATAATCTTTTCCATTGTCAACCATTGGCACTTCTTTAGTATTTCATTCGACCAACACTATCAACTTCTACAACATTATTATTGGCTAACAATTTTCACTTACCTTTCTCTCATGCCAAATCTATTTCAAATCTAATGCTAGGGTTGGGAGCTAGAGAATCTCTCATCTCCATAACTACATGTTGGTAGTTACCATAACTTGCACATCAATTCCATAGTGATTGGAACTAATTCAAATAACGGGGCATTATTTTGAATGATGGGTCATTAAAACCATTATATTTCATGGTTGTCACCCTTTAGTGATCTATCCTTTAAGTTGGTGACAATTGGCATGTAGGTTGGTGAATCGACAAAGGTAATGTGATGGAGTGTGTGAAATCTATGGTTCAAAATATGATGAAAACTTTTAAATATACTTTTCACAATGTGAAGGATAGAAAATACACACCCCCCCTGCATCTTAAATAATGGTTGACATGGGGCATTGATATTAAGAGGTTGGTGAATTGGAGCTTCATAAAGGCTACAAAATTGGTGAATTAATAACTAGGAAGAGGCTAGGGAATTGTTGTATCCTTGAAAACGTTTCCTTTATAACCAACATAGGTAAAATTCAGTAGCATAAATATCATTAATGATTCCAAAGGTTTATTTTATAGTATGAATATTGTGTATTCTATAACTTTGTTATGTAGTATGAGTATTATGTATTTTACAATTTGAAGATGGAATATGACAAAATTAAAATAGATATGGCATGGGAGTTATGATTATTTATTTATTTTCATTTAGTGAAGGACTCACAAACAAGTTGGTTTTTAATTTCTCACTATTTGTAGCACCTCGATGAAGGTTTTCACTCCAAAAAATTAATTTTCACTTTGACAAAGATGGAACATATTATTCTAAATTGAGGGTAGTGGTGCCCTCAATCACATTCAAGTTTTATTTTCTTTGCAAAGTGAAAATGAACTCCTCCTTGGTTAATATCCTTTTATACATTTTCAATTTGTGTCCATTAACAAGGATTGGTGTCCTACTTTGGTCAATTGTTACTATTCTAAAAGAGTCATTCACAAATATTTGTTAAATTTCATACGGCCAAGCCATCTAGTTTCGAGCTTTCCATTGAATTCCAAGAACTTGTAATCATAAATTTGTGCCCATTCCCCAGTTTGAAATTGCTTAAACCCAATAAATCTATCATGCCATGGAATTTGCTAATGTTGGACCATTTATGTGTGAATTAAATCTTGATGTTGAATCTCATCTAAAGCATCAAGCTATTGAACTCTTTATTTCTATGCTGCAAAAATATTAAGTCCCAGGTTCAATGTTGTTTTGAGGGTTTTTATTTAAAATTCAATGGGAAACAAGTCAAATCTTCCATACACCAGCTCATAAGGTGTGAAAATAGTTGTTGTATTCCATGCTATATTGTATGCCCAAGTTACTTCTACCAATTTGTTTTCTCAATCCTTTTTGTGGATTTGAACTATTTTGGTGAAGATATTTTCCAATTCTTTGTTAGTAACCTCAACTTGTCCATTTTCTTGTGGGTGATTGGAAGTGGAATTCCTATGCTTGATGTTGTGTTGTTGATTCAAATCTTGAATTATTTGGGATGTAAATTGTGGGCCTTGGTATGTTACTATTTATGTTATGAAACAAAGTCTTGAGAATGATAAAAATCCAATGAATAACAATCCACTTCGAGGGGGAAATCTACTTTTACAATATATTCCATGTATAAGAAAAGATAATATGATCCTAAGACTATGTCTTCTTGGTATATATATAGGAGACAAAGGTTACAATTATAATGCAAGAGTACAATGAAAGGTTCTAGCCCACCTACTAATATAAAACTAGAAGTGTAATAACTCAATATCCAAGGATTCATAAGGGGTTTTATGCTTAACATGGGGATTTTTCTAAGGATTAACATGCCCCTCCCCTTCAAACAAGTGTTTTTTCTCAACACTTGACTAACCACGAGTGTTTCTGCATGAAGAAATAATCTTCCCATGTCACCTCTTCCACTGGTAGGTTCTTCCATTTGATGAGGCATTTAGTAATTGCTCAATTTCGCAGCTGCTTAATCCTTGTTTCAAGGATTTTTTCCAGTTATAGTATGATTTTTCCTTCTTCATTAATCTATTGTAAAATAGTTTGGACTAGGAACTTGTCACCGATTACCTTATTTAAGAAAGCATGGAAGAATGGATGTACATGTGAAGATGGAGGCAACTTTAATTCATAGCCCATACTTCCAATCCATAATATTCAGGTGACAATTTATTGTCCTTATTTTTTTTCTTGAGGAACAACTATTTATATGGTTGTATCCTACAAAATACACAATCCCCCACTTCAAATTCCCTTGCACTGCGATGTTGATTTGCTTATTTTTTCATTATATTTTGTGCCATAACCAAGTTGTCCTTCAATAATTTGAGAACCTCTTGTTGGTTCCCTATGTGTTCCTCCACTGCTTGAACCTTTGCACTCCCTTTCAAGGGTGATGTGATGGATGGAGGATGATATCCATAAAGTTCCATAAATGGGGAAATTTTTGATGAAGTATGGAAGGATGTGTTGTATCACCGTTTTTCCAAGGGAAACCACTTGACCCATTGTGTTTGTTTATTAGATGCAAATAAATGGAGATATCCTTCTATAATTTTATTCACAATTATAGATTACCCATAGGATTGAGGATGACAATATGAATTGTGAGCCAATTGAGTACCCAAACAAGAAAATATTTTAGTCCAAAATTTTCCAGTGAAAATTGGATCTTTGTCACTTACAATAATCTTGGGGACTCCATGTAGATTTTGAATTGTTTCCATGAATGCTATGGCTACTATACTTTCTTTAAAAGGATGATAAAGAGAGTAAACATGGGCACAATTGTTATTCGATCCACTACTATCATGATGGTCGTCTTTCCTTCAAATTTAGGTAGACTTGTAATAAAACCCATTGAAACTTCTCCCCAACGTTGACTTAGTATAGATAATGGTTGTAGTAGACCCAGAGTCTTGATTGTCTCTCCCTTATTCTATTGGTATACCACACATTCAACCACAAAATTTTGAACATAAGTTTTAAGACCTTTCCAGAAAAAATACTTTGTGATACTATTGTAAGTTTTCAAGAAACCTGAATGTATTCCTATAGGATAAGTGTGCAATTCCATAAGGACCTTATATTTGAGTTGGGGATGATTACATAAATATAGGTGATCATAATACCATGGAAAATTATTCTTCCATACAAATTTTTCTAATGCATTCGTGTCCTCTTGTAGTTTTTGAATGATCTTGCATACCCCTTGACCTTGCTTCTATTCTATCCTTTCTTCTTCCACCCAATCAGATTGTAGAATAGAAATAACATATAGTGAGCCCTTCATTTCGTCTTCTTTCCTTGAAAGTGCATCTTCCACAATATTATGTTTTCCTTTTTTGTAGATAATTTAAAAGTCATAACCTAGTGTCTTTGTAACCTATTTTTGTTTCTCTTATAAAGATAATCATTGCTCCAAGAAGTAATTCAAATGATCATGATTTTTTTTACTTTGATGTCTCTTCCTATTAGGTAAGGGCACCATTTCTTAATTGCATGTAGTATGGAAAACGTTTCCTTTTCATAAATGGGTTTGATTCAGTTTTGTCCTTTAATTTGGATTCTTTCAAAGGAAAGGGACCTTCCTTCTTACATTAAAACTGCACCAATGCCATGGTTTGAGGCATCACACTCTACAATAAAGGTATTTGTGAATTCATGTCTGGCCATGACATGAATCGTACACATAGCCTCCTTAAGTTTTTCAAAATATTTGGTTTCTTATTGAGTCCAAGAAAATGTTTCCTTCTTTAATAATGATGTTAGAGGTGCTTCTATTTGACCATAATTCTTGAAAAACTTGTAGTAATAACTTGTCAATCCTAAGAATCCTTAAAGTTTCTTCAATTTTTGGGGAACTGTCCATTTCCTCATAGCTTTAATTTTGTTAGGGTCCACTTTCACACCTTCATGATATACAATATGACCCAAATATTCCACTTCTTGAACCCCAAAGGCACACTTGGAAGGATTTGCATAAATTTGTTGACCTTCCAATAGTTGTAATACTCTATCAACATGTTGTAAATAATCTTCACAAGATTTGCTATAGATTAGTATTTAATCAAAAAATACTAACAAATTTTTTCTAAAGAATGGTTTGAAAATACAATTCATCAAGCTTTGAAATATTGAAGGTGCATGGTAAGTCCAAATGGCATAATCAAAAACTCATAATTCCCTTCATCTGTTCTAAAGGATATTTTGGTAATGTATTCTGTCTCATTCTGATTTGATGATATTCTGAACGAAGATACAACTTCATAAGGAAAAATTCTCATGCAATTAATCTAATAATTCATCAATGAAAATAATGTGAAACTTATCTTTGATGGTTATTTTGTTGAGATGTCTATAATATGGACACATATTCCATGAACCATCCTTTTTCATAACCATCACTACTGGTTAAGAGAAAGCACTTTGGATGGGTTGAATGATCTTGACCTCTAAAATTTCTTGGATGATATGCTCAATCTCATACTTATATTCATATGGATAACTGTAAGGCCTAATGTTAGGTTGCACACTTCTTGGTTGTAGATGAATAGCATGATAACGATATCGAGTAGGTGGAATACCCTTAGGCATCTCTCTAAATACCTTGAAATGATTGTTGATCACTATTTGGAGATCCACTAGAGAAGAGGATATAGATGTTTGAACATCTAGTGAGAAAAATTATGCAATTACACTATGGTGTCCATTTTTGAGTAATTTTGTCATGCTTCCGGAGCTTATCAATTTATAGGGCTTCCCTTGGATACCTTTATGCTCAATTTCCTTTCCTTCCAAGAAAAATATCATGACAAGATATTGAAAATCAAGGGCCATTGTTCCCAATGATTGTAACCATTGGATCCCTAATACAACATCAACAACACCCATTTGGATGGAAATCATGGGAATCTCCAATAAATACTCCCCAATATTGAACTTAATAATGTGGCACTTCCCTGAACAAGTTATGGTACCTCCATATGCAATCATTACTTAAAACTCGGGTGTTGGAAATACAAAAAAATTGAGAAGTTTTGGTAATTTGTAATATATGAAGTTATGGGTACTACCATAATCAATCAACATTGTTACCTTTTTCTTTTTGATATATATTTCTATATTGAGGGTTTGTGGAGTACTGATTCCATCCAATGTATGACAAGATATCGTTGGAATAATATCTTCTATATCTATATCTTTTGATGGTTCCAATTCTTGATCTTCTTCCTCTTCACAATATATGTAGAATAATTTATTCTCACCGCATTTCCCCCCCTTACTATACTTTCTATCACAATTGAAACATATTCCCTTTTATGTTCTTTCATCCATTTTCTAAGGTGTCAACCTTGTTAGTTGAGTGAGGTTAGGAGAAGGAACATGATACTCTATAGTTTTTAGTGACCACTCTTCTAGTCGCCCTATTTTTACTTTCAATTTTCCTTTCCAGGTTGGAAGCATTCTCTAATGGATTTGGTTCAAATATACACACTTCATGTTGGATGATTTCCTTTAAAGTTCCCATAAAGATATCTAATAGTTTATCCTCTAGAGTTTCCTTTACCCTGAGATTTAGTTTTTGGAAATGTTGAATGTGCTCTACAATTGGACCTTTTTTTTTGAAGATTTATCAATTGACAAAATAATTTATTTCTCTTAATATATTCATAATGTGCTATCAATTCATCCATACAAATGTACCAAGAGACAATATAATTGTTTTTTCATTCATAAATCCATTTATACCATACAAATTGGCCATTTTCTAAATACAAGGATGCAATAGTTACCTTTTGGAAGGTTGACACTTGGTGTAAATCAAATAATTGCTCCAAGTGGAATATCCATGTTATAGGATCTTTGTTGATTAATTGGGTTAGTTTCCATTGATTTCAACCCTTGAAGAAATTTCGGTAGCACAAAGGTTTGGGTAATGGACCCAAGTTTGTTTGATGGATAATGGTATGAGTTTTGATATATTTGCAGGTAAGACTATTCTAGATGGATAGTACATGTCATGTCTTTTTTGGTGGTACGTGGAACGCCACATAACTCCTCACAATTAGAGAGTTATGGCCATGTGAAGTTCGAGAACCCTCATGAGTCATCTAGAAGCCCCAAAAAGTCAAA